>VWZY01009577.1:157113-177009 GCA_013399075.1 Chloroceryle aenea
AAGGAGATCAGGTTGGTCAACCTTCACCTCTCTGCACACAGGCATGGCAGCAACACCTCAATCTAAGCTCAGTCACACAGCCACAAAGAGGCAGAAACAAGGTATAAATTCTCATCATATCCCCCACCCCCTTCGCACTGTCCTTCTCTCCCATTTATCACTATTTTCTATGTGACCACCATCAGGGAGGGGAAGAAAAAAAAAAAGCAGCCCCACAAGACCCATAGAATCCATTATATCCTAAATGCCTCTCACTCTCTGCTACAGAGGTAAATTCAACCTTGATTAAAGATCCAGACTGGCCTTAGAATAGGATCACAGGTCTGAGGGGATGATCTGCAAGTTCTCCTGTTCTCCCACCAGCAGTGACCACACAGATCATCTCTGTCCAGATGGATCCTCCCCTCTGCCAGTTAGAAAACCCCTCAGGGAGGGAGACTGATTCTGAGCGCAGAAACCTGTCTCAACCTCAACCACACCACACAGTGTCACAAAACACTGCCTCGTCACCCCTCTTCCCTTGCCTGCACCCTCACAGGAACGAGGCAGAAAACCGGGTACACATCTGAGAACACAGCCCTCCTGCTCCTGTGCACTTACCATCTCAGCTCCCAGACCTCCTCGCCAAGCTAGATGTGGCTTCCACATACCTCCAGGCAGAGGCTCAGCAGCTCTCTCAACAAAGAACACAGGAACTCACCAAGCGCCCTAAGAAGTTCCTGCTCCTGCCAGCTATCATGGGCACCAGCTGGGAGCAGTGCTCCAAACACAGCACAGCTGCTGGACCAGGAGGCAGAGCATGCTCTGAAGGTAAATGACAGCTCAACAGCTCACAGTATAACATTAAGAACGATAAAAAAAAAGGTGTGATCTTGTTTTTATTTTAATTCTGAAAAGCTACCTACTATCTGAGAGTGAAATTTCCACATGCTTTCTGCTAGAGTCTTACTCTGCTCCCACTCTGGGGGCAAAGAGAACTTTAAGGTCTCGCAGTGCTCTATAGAAACCCACTATAGCCACAAATTGCTCATCAAGCCTTCAGTTGCTTCAGGTGATGGTCCTACCACAGCTGGAGGCTAGTGTCACTCCACCGACCTCTGCAGAGGCACCTGGGAACGAGGAGTGACAGACGAATGCCCAGAGCACCCAGTACTTGTGCCTGGCACCCATGGGTGCCTGTGGCACTCCATCCATCTCTGCCAGGCAGCACCCATGGCTCTGATGTCACCTGCAGTGCTTTATGCAGAAAAGCTCAGGGAACAGAAAAGTAATTTTGCAGGACATGAAATCGTTTACTGCTCACTGCAGCATTTAAGGAGAAATAGCATCAAAATTCCCCTCCCAGGCTGGGTAAAGCTAAGGGGAGACACATGCAAACTGGAGCCTGGAGCCAAAGCAGGAGGCAATGACTTAAGAGACAGAAGTTTAATTCCCTCTCTACCACAAACATGCCATGACCTTAACTAAATCCTCACTGTCTGTCACGAATTTCATCCCCCACCTCCTCATCTCCACACAAGGCCCATTTCTCCCGACACACCGAGTACGATTCCGAGCTGGACAGAGATGCAATAACCAAATGTACCACAGCATCTGCAGCACAGTGCAGGAAGGCATTGTCATGATTGGGAAGACAGACTGAAACCTAGATGCTTGCATGATGCAAACCAAGAGTTATCCTGAGGGACTCAGGCCTCTCTCATGCTCACCAGGCTAGATTGTAATAACACAGTTTCCTTTATCTTCTCCTCATCGCTGCTGCAGAAGCAGTGAGGAACTGGGACCACCACATGAGAAGGACCATTCAAGGTGAAGGGAGTGATGGGCAGATAGTATGTTAGTTATAGAGACCCCACCACAGCCACCATCAAAAGTGCTGGAGCACTAGCAACTCAGCCAGTCACTGGGAAGATGCTTTAGCCTTCTGCACACTTCTCCTTTCTCTCTGGCTTTGAGAAGTCTCACCTAAACTGATTTTAAGTAACTGATTACACAGCCTGCACATGTCCCCATTTTACCTGTCTCTCCACTTTACCAAAAGTTATAAAGCAAAAAGCATTTTTTCCTCAAGGAAAAGCAGAGGAAAAATTAGCTGAGAAAGTCTCTTTCATTAACAAGAAAGTATGGCAAAAGTTTGGTTTTACTCTAACTTTATAAGCTCTGTGACACTTTAAATTCTTATAAACCCAGCATTTTGATACAGGTTATTTACAAATAAACTGAAGGTGTTTTATTTTTAAAAGACCTAACAATTAAAAATCTCTCTCTTTTTAGGTCTACAAGGTCTCCAGGTCAGTAAAACATCTCCGCCTCAGACCAACCATAAGATATAACTCATCTTTTAGGCAGTGCTCAGACTCCACAAGAACTCATGAATTTCTGCAGGTGCTTCATCCTGAACAGCACTGGTTTTAGGCTTCGTTAACAGAAGATAAATTTTCCTGTTCACTGTCTTGCACCAAAAATCATCGTTGCATATGTGATTATTCCAGGCTTCCTTGATTGCTCATTACCAGTTGGTGAAGAAATTTATGGGGCTTTTTATTATTCATATCAGCTTGACCATTAAATTGGCCATTCCTTTCCTCCTGCCTTGCACATAGATGCAAACAGAACAATTTAGCACCTGGTAAAAAACACCACTTCTTAAATCTCCCTATCATGCCTCCTGTAATTCAGCTCCTCTCTAAGCTAAAGTGGTTTTCTTCTTATGATTATCCTTCCCTGCCCCTAATAATTTTCATCGTTTTTCCTTGAACACTGCTCTATGCCCCTGCTTAAACCGCATGTGATACTCCAGGTGACAGTTTCCCATCGATCTATACAACAGCTCTCAGTATTTTTAGCCTAATCTCTGCTTTCATTTCTCAGGGGTATCTTAACTCTTCCGCTGGCACTCTCATTTCATTAACATTTCACCCGTTACAAATGGAAGGTCTGGATGCTGTTGATATTATCTCTGCTGCTTGGCAGCTGCTGACTGCCAGACATGATTTCCACCGTGCCCTGGCACAGTACATCTTTCCTGACAGAGCTGCTGCCTGATTCTCCTGACCAGCGATGTTCCAGAAATGGGATATCTCCTCACACTGGCCAGCAAACTCTGCTTTTGGATCCCACTGCTTCTGCAGCTGTTGCATAGAGGGGACTCTCCCCCTAATAGAGAGAAAGCTTTCAGAGACATAAAAGAAAGATGGGCAATAAATCCCTCCTCCCTAACATGGCCCCGGGATAGCTCCTCTCCCTGGCCCAAGCTCCTTCCCAAGCATCCACCCCCTCTCAGCGACGCTTCCTGCCCTGCTCTCTGCAAGGGATGCTGGGCAATCTCAAAGTGCATCCAGACTCCCTGCTTTCACCTTCTTCTGCATTTCATACCAAAAATCTCTATAGTGTCCCTCCTAGCATCAGCAACCTCCTCAACTCAATTCACCGACCCCCCCCTGCTCCTGGCAGTTCCACAGCACTGTTAAAAGTCTCCCCAGGCCACTATCATGGGCTTTGGGTGGAGCAGAGAAACCAAGAGGAGAAGGCTCCTCTGACTTCAGAGCAGAAGCAAACAAAGAGCAAGGATTGCAGCAGAGTGTGGTATAGGTGGCTGCCCAACAAGGGACCCAGGTCACCCCAGGCTACCATATCCAACACATCATGATTTCCTTCATATTAGGCAGCAAGGAAAAAAATAGCAACAAAGAATGAAAAATAACCTGAAATTGATTTTCCATCAGTGACAGTGCTACTTTTTATACAGTTCCCAGATCACGAGGCTGCTTGAACCCTGAAATCAAAGCCTTACGTGACTGAAAAAGCAATAATTGAGATCCTCGCTGTTACCTTGTTTCTTGGAAGGCTTGAGTAATGTGCTGAACTAAGAGCATAATTCTCTGAAGGAGACTTCTGCATTCTAGAAAGCAGGAAAAAGTCAGTTATATTCCAAACCCATGTGATGGGGGCAAATACTTGGGGTTTGATTGTGTGGTGGTTGGTTTGTTTTTGTTTAGGAGCTGCTCCTTCCTCCACATTTATGTATTTCTCTCCCAGTTCTGAGCTGACATAGTAGGAGGAAAGACGGTTTTAGGTCAGATGAAATGTTTCAGTCAACCTGGAATAAAGTATTTTATTTTGGTTTGGTTTGTCCTCTTTTACACTTTTAGCTAAATATAATTCTGCAGAATTAAATTTAGTGCGAAAATAGGAAGACATGCTGGGAAAAGAAACACAGCAGCTCTTCTTCCCCAACCCTCGTAAGCCCCACCATCCCCCCACCCCAAAAAGAAAAAGAAGAAATGAAACTCTGGGTTTTTCCCAGTTAAATTCTAAAATTTATTAAAAGTTCACCCTTGCAGCTTTGCCTGCACAGCCAGTACTAAATTCACCCTGCAAGCTGAGGGCTGTTTGCACCTACTTTGCCCACCCAAAGACCAGTGCGACTGGCAGTGGGCCAAGGGTAGAGGGAACTCCAGTAGAATGGACCCTGTAGCGAAAAGCAGCATCTCCTGAGAAGGTACAGGAGGTTGGAGTCTCCACAGGGATTTAAACTAAAAGAGGGTAAATCTCCAGAGAGAAGGAAGACGTTTTTGATGCTCAGTGTGGTGAAACCCTGGCCCATTTTGCCCAGAGAGGTGGTTGATGTTCCATCCCTGGAGCCTTGCAGGTGAGGCTGGCTGGGGCTGAGCAACCTGCTCTAGCTGCAGATGTCTCTGCTTACTGAAGGAGGGTTGCACTAGGTGACTCTGAAAGGTCCCTTCCAACCCAAACCACTCTATGATTCTAGCAAATCTACCCACAGCACAGCAACATGAATTCCCCAGATGAGGACATGTAGAACCTGTGCAGCTCCTTCAGCTCCTCTGCACACCTCCATGGCATCTCCCACCAAAGCCTCTGCCACCTGTGCCCTGCCAGGCAGAAAGGAAAGGAATTTCAATACAAACATGTTTTTCAAGTTAAAAATATTTTTCCCCTTGCCTTTGACTTACAACTTTTTTTCTCCCTGTGTTTCTCTGCAACAATACATAAAACTGTAACTGCTATTTATTTAATCATTATTATTTACTGCTTCCATAGTGCTGGACACATGCTAGGCACTTTGCAATGTGAAGACAAGGTCTCGTCCCTGGTATTTAACTCTGCCGTAAGATACTGAATCTGAATTTGCTCCCTCAAAGTACTCACTATGTGCTGTGAAATTCAGGAAAACTCCCTGACAGACAGGCAAGGTAATACAAAGCAGGAGGGGATGCGGAGAGATACGCAGGAGGACAGGGTGGGCTTCTGCAACCTTCCCAACCCTCCCAAGCTATGCTCTAAGGTGTCTCGTTTAACTACCTGCTATGGTGGCATGGGTAGAACTGTGGTGGAGCTGGCACAAGACCAGGGGATAAAACATAATGAAATGAGTGTGGAGGAGATGGGAGATGTGAAATGAGCAGTTAAGGACACAGTGTGAATTTAGGCTTCACATCAGATGGGCAATACTTAGCCTCTTCCTCTACCTGTTCAGAAAAATCATGAGACTCAACTTCCATCTCAGTTGGTCTTCTAACGGATGTTGTGTCTTCTTCCATACAAAACTGAATTCCCTTCACTAAAGCATCTCTTTTCCTCCCAGGGCACAGGGCTAAAATTAACACCAACTAGCAAGAGATACAGAAAGAACCATGATGAGGAGCTCAAGAAAGGCAGTAAAGGTTTGTACACCACACACAGAGTTTTAGGTGTGCTCATGGTCCTTCACCCAACCCTGTTCTTTGCCACTGGCCTGCAAGTGGATCTGGTCTGGAACTGTCATGACAGGCTAGTCTCAAGCAGGAAAGAACACCCATCAGGTGTTCTCTTGGAAAGCCTGTTCCTTCCACAAGATAAACAGGAGCACAAGGCTTCCTGTACCGCTAGATCAGGAACTCCATCTTAAGAAAACAAGCAAAGCACTATTTTCAACACCTCTTCCAGGTGTGGTCAGCATCTCCTATCAACCCCCAACATGATCTCTTCTCACCAGTTCTCCAGCCAACAAACATCTCCCCATGATGTCCAGGAACTGTGTCTACTACACAGGCTTCTGCCCTCATTTGGGCTGATCTGTGTGTTACTAAGCCATGCTGAAAATTACCTTAGCGACACAGAGTGTTTTCCCCATGGTATCCGCTTAATTAAATATTGAAAGAGCTATTACCTTTCAGGGATGCCTGAGCACTGGCTGTGTCCATTATTTATAACATAATGTATTCATTACGCATTTCAGCCTAGACTCCTATCTGCTGATCTCATAACAGTCCCTTAAAAACAATTTCAAGCAATTAATCCTACCTTAATTACAGACAAATATATATATAGAAGCCCCGGGACATCTCTCTCATATTTATTAGAAGTAAGCAAACACATCTAGAAATAAATCTGATAATCAGGAAAGAGCAGGACAAAGCCAACCAGCCACAGGAATGACAATCATGGAGACAGGCACATTTTAAGTGGCCACAGTAAAATTGCTGGCTTCTTCTGTCTGAAGAACATAAGATGTGTCCTGCTGCACCTTCCCTCCCACGACAGGTTCTTCTAATAAAGCTGCACCACCATAAGCTGCCTCCTCTGTCCTCTTTCACACTGATGATACAAGCCAAGGCTCATCACACCAAAATACCTCGATTTTTCCTGTTTCCCACAGTCCTCCTAACCTCAGATCACTGGCACAGCCATTTTCCTAGTCAACAGGTGTCACCACTGAGCTGTTTCAGGTTGTCCCTTGTCCATTCCTCCTCCAGCTGAGAGCTAGTCCTTCATTCTTGCAGACAAATGCAGCTGTAAAGCCCAAGATCATCTTGGCACATGAGTGCCAGTTCCCAGCTGCCCCTGGGGAGTACACATGCCCTGTAACAGGGCAGGGAGAACCCAGCTAGCATCCTGCTTGTTGGATTCTGCTTTGGACCATCAGGGTCACTTTTCACAGTCCAATGTGAGAAAATGAACTGTGGGGCTCCCCCAGCAAGAACCAGGATGCTCAGCCTTATGCATCTCTGCTGGCAGAGCTGTAGATGTGAGGAAGCACCTTGTAAATTCCCACATCTCAGCTTGTGTAAGAAACGCACTCAGTAGTTTGGAAACAGTAGTTTTGGCTCTTTTATGAAAAGCCCTGGTAATGTACAGGGGAAACAAGCAAACAAAAACAAAAACCAAAAACATCAAAAAAAAACAAACAAACCCAAACACAAAAAAAACCCCAATCATCAATACCCATATTTTTGTGCAATTTCACTGGCCTACCAAAACTAACTTGAATGTTTAGGATCCACACTGGGAATTCTCACACTTCAGAGTAGTTTGGTTTCTGGTCAAACACAGCAATCACAAGTTCTCTGACACTGAACACAGGGGTCAGCTCTTGAACAAAGGCACACAACTCAAGGAAGCATCTTCCCAACTCTCCAGGTGCTCAAGCTGGGAAGGGCCCTGCTTCAGGGCCACAACTGGGCATCACAAGGCTGCAAGGTGCTGTAAGGGATCTGAGAGTGGTACAAGTCAATCATGGACCTGTAAGCATCTGCTTCACTCAGGGAGCCTCTATGGAGAGGGCAACAGCATGATGGTGCAGAGCTGTGCTGCAAACACTTATCACCTTCTATTGTGACAGGACAAGGGTAACGGTTTTAAGCTAAAAGAGAGGAGACTTAAACTGGAGAGAATAAAGAATTCTTTGATGCTGAGGGTGGTGAGACCCTGTCCCAGGTTGCCCAGAGAGGTGGTTGATGCCCCATCTCTGAAATCATTCCAGGTCAGGTTGGCCAGGGCTCTGAGCAACCTGCTCTAGTTGCAGATGTCTCTGCCCACTGCAGGGCGTTTGGACCAGATGGCCTTGAAAGGTCCCTTCCCACCCAAACCAGTCTGTGATTCTAAACCACTGACACCAGCCCAATCAAGCAGACCTTAAGGAATAACTTCGGATGGCCAAAGGTAGAACAGCCCTGTCTTTACTGATCTTTCCCTTACCTCCAGGGAGAAACCTGTACAAGGAAGGTAGAGGTCTAAGCTGCCATCTCAATATTCAGAAACACAGAAAGCAGAGAAGATGCATGTCATGCCCATCCTTGAAAAGAATTTAATTAAAATCCCATTCTGAAACCAATAAAGGATTCAAATAATAGGATCTTTGTAAACCTTGAGATCAATAGAGAAAACTACGATTGGCTTCAACAGATTCTAGACTGGCCCTGAAACTTAATTTGAGGGTGACATCAGCATGTGAACCTTCTGAAACATTTTGAAGAAGTTTCTGTACAAAGCCTCAACTGAAGTTTGCAGGGACTCCTGTGCAGATCACCAAAAGGCAGCCTGGCCCTACGAGCAGATGATGTGAATGCACTCCCTGTCCATAGCACCCACTGCACTCTTCCTCTACCCACTCAAAAAGACAAAGCCCAAACATGAGCAGTGCAGCAGCACCTCCACCCACCTCCTCTGAGAAACAAGTCCAGCCCAGCTCCACTCAGTCCCTCACTCACACAAAGGAAAGGCACCTTTCTAGTAAAATCCCAAACTGAACTTTCCAAAGTACTTTTAGGAAATAAATACTACTATAGAAGGAAAACAAAAAAAAAAAAGCAGCTTTTATTTTTAACTGGAGATCCTGGTATGAAAGGGTACTAGTACTCCACATCATCAGAACCAAGTGTTTGACACTGTCCTTCCTTTATAAGGCCTTACAAAAGGAGGACCCTCCAAGAAGCAGTATTCATTCTTTATTTATCCTGAAGTGAAACTCTGCAGACCCAGGTTTAATTCACTGCTCTGCTATTAGCCTGTGAGGTGACCTTGGACAAGTTGTTCTGTCCAGATTCTCAGCTGGTGTCAGCTGGCATCATGCCACCAAAGTCAATTAAAACAATTTGAGGCTCCACTCATATGGTCCTCAGGTCCTCAGCCTCCCTATCCAAACAGCCCTGCCAGCCAGCACGCAGCCCGTCTCCTCAGATGCTTTGGAAACCTGCACCTAAGTGGCAGGTACTAGGATTAACAGAACTTATGCTCCACTTGGAAAACACGTTTTTCACTAAAACCAAAAAGCCTTTGTTATTTTTCTTTTTAAATAGCCTTACAATCAAGGCTTTAAAAACAAACCCACCGATGCTGTCGTTTCATTTTACAGTCTATTATGCATTAGCTGCTGTAAAATCCCAAGAGATTTTAACTTTAGCACGCAGCAATAGGTGGTGACTGACTTTTTTTTTTTCATCATTCTTCTCCTTTCAAGTTTCATTATCTTTCCAAAAACTTCTCAAATTTCTCTCTCACCTTGCTTTCACCGCCAGTGGCATGTCAGATTGCTTCTCCACCACATTGAGAAGCCAAACACCTCATAGTCCCCTGCAGGAAGGGTGGATTTCATGAGGGGCTTGGGAGTCACCATCGTATCTTGTGCTTTGCATCACAGGAAGCTCCTAAGACTGGGAAACCCTAGACAGCATTTAAATAAAGATGAAAAAGGACTAATTCCTTCATCAAGATCCATCCTAGCAAGAAACTACCCTGCTTGTATGAAAGACCCTTTTCTGTAGCAGAACCAAAGCAAAGTTTCTTACATTGAGGTTGATCTACCTCCATGGATAGCACAAGCCAGCACAACCCTCAGACCTGCCCGGCCACCACTGGGCTGTCCCTGGCCATCCTCGCCCTCACCATGCCAGCTCCTGATCTATGCCTGCGGTCCAGCCTGACCTCCAGCTCTTCTCCCCACCATGACACAGGCTCTCAAGGCCCATTGTGCTGGCCACACCCATTGTGCCAGCCACACAGCCACCCATGACTCCTGGCCCTTTGAGTGCAGTGGCAGCTGCTGCTCCCCAACAGCTTGCAGCTCCTCGTAGCGCCTCCTTGGTTTCATCTGGCACCAACTAGTCGAGGGAGCTGCCACCCAAAAGAAATGTATTTTATCTGACCAAACATCCAATGCCTGGGAAACCTGAGAGATGGAGGGAAAACAGGAGGTCATGTTGCTTCAGGGGACACCAGCAAGCAACAGGCTGCATGCAGCTTGGTCTGGTGTGTGGCACAGGTGCCCTGGAAGGCAGCAGTCGGGCATGTCACCATCAGGCACAGAACCACTCATTTATCCCCAGGATAAATCTTTAGCAAAGTACCTCTTGAGTAAATCCTCCTACAGGTGTCCCTCACCCTAGACACATCTATGTCTCTGGAGGCCCAGTCCCAATGGGAGATGGAACACCAGCTACAATCCATATGATGATGGCTCCTGAGGTCTCCCAGATCCTTAGGCCCACCCCCTGAAGCACAATGGCTGCCTCCCAGCAGTGACCAACAGCAAGACAGCACTCCTGAAAGCCCTGCATCATTTTTTGACTCGAGGCTTTTACATTATTCAGTTACGGTCTTGAAAAACTTCTCCAAGTTTGATTTGTTGCCTGCTCTGATTTAGCAAACAAATCCAAAGAACATAAATCTCATAATTTATTTTACTTTGTCAGCAGTAAAATTAACTTCAGAGGTTTTTTTAAGTATCACTTCTTCTCCCTTCCCTCCAACAATACTGCTTCCTGAAGAAGAGCCTACAGCAAGCAATACTTCGCTGTGAAAACAAACAA
Organism: Chloroceryle aenea; assembly: GCA_013399075.1. Taxonomy (NCBI): domain Eukaryota; kingdom Metazoa; phylum Chordata; class Aves; order Coraciiformes; family Cerylidae; genus Chloroceryle; species Chloroceryle aenea. The sequence goes on from VWZY01009577.1 coordinate 167,703, forward strand.
TGTAACCTGTTCAACAAGTCTATCATCAACAAGTTGCATATGACAGCTTGCTGGGTTGGAAGGAAGCTCTTTGCAACAAGGGTCTTTTTAGATCAGTCTCCACAACATGGCTGTGAGAACCCCAGCACTAGCCAGTACACTCAATATTGTGGCAGGATGGTCTCTGCCCACCTAGACCTGGGATGTAAACCCCATGCTCAGTCAAAAGATCTCAACCACGGTACTGTATGTTGATTACACAAAGGGACTAGTCCACTCAACTTGACAAAGCCGATATCCTTGAGAGAACTTTATGCTTCCCTATCACTGTGGAGTTTGGTAAGGCTGTGGTCCACAGGGCTCCACAGAATCCTCTGTCCCAAGCCCTGCATCAGCACCTTCTGCAGAGAAGGGAGAAGAGCGTGTACATCAAAAAAGATCACAGCCAGAATCCTCACCAGCTCCTGTGTTGCACGGCACTTACTGAGCAAGAAAGCAAGGCATTTAACAGCTCTTTTCTGCTTCCCACCACCCCATGGAGTTACATGTCATACAGCCCTGCTCTTTTTTAACGAGAGGAAATCAAATGCTATGAGCCTTTTAGTACACGTCATAGTGTGTGTCAACTGACAGGGCTTATGTTCCTGCTTCCCCTAAAATGAACTCTTGCACTGTCTCAGCACATGCAACATTCACTTACAAGAGTTTCTTTCTGTCTGACTCTGTGAGCTGGCCACAAAACACAAGTCAACCATCCCAAGGAGGTGCACTTAAGACCTGGAGGGCAGATCTTCTCAGAGGAGAAAGGAATGTCCTTGTAAGGCTTGCTTCTCCTCCTGCTTTATGTTACAGGATGTTCTGGCCATTTTAGGGAAAAAAAACAGCTGAGCCTATCTCTGAACAAGAATTATTTTACCAGCAGCCCCTCCAGTTGCTTGCAGTTCAGTTAGCATGTTTTTGGCTTGCATATAAAAAAAATTGTTTTCCTGGATGTTAGCAGGCTCTTTCCTAATTGAGCTGTTGAAACGTGTTTGCAGTTCCCATTTGATAGGTGATGCCTGTGCTGCAGAAGCAAACACTGGAGATGAGCCTCAGCATACCAAAGTCATCTTTAGAACCACCTGCTCGGCACCACCCAAACATGTCTTTCTCCTCTTCACCTCTGGAAGCACATGAGACATACGTGCTTACAGAGAACACCCTGGCTGTGCAGCTTTCATCCCTCTGCCACCACAGAGTCACAGGAGACTTCCCAGGGCTGACCTGTAAGGACATGTCAGTATACTGTGGACTGATACATAAATCCCTCTGAAGATCTGTGTTCTTCCATCTGGGGCTCTGACATTCCTGTGCCAGATTCCCACAAAATCTCCTCATAGCTCAGCTTCACATAATCCCAGCATGGTGGGGGTTGGAAGGGACCTCTGGAGACCATGTTGTCCCACCCCCCTGCTCCAGCAGCATCACCCAGAGAAGGGCTCNGCCTGAGTTACAGTTTGTGCCCATTACCCCTTGTCCTACTGCTAGGCACCACTGTCAAGACTCTGGCTCCATCCTCTTGCCCTCTGTGGGCCCTTTAGCTATTGATCAGCATTGATTAGATCCCTTCTCGGGCTGCTTTCCTCCAGTTAAACAGCCCCAGGTCTCCCAGCCTTTCCTCATCACAGAGATGCTCCAGGTCCCTGGGCATCTTCACAGCCTCTGATGAACTCTCTCCAGTACTTCCCCATCTCTCTTGAACTGTGGAGCCCAGCACTGGACACAACACTCTGGAGGTGGCTACCCTAGGGCAAAGTAGAGGGGGAAGAGGACCTCCCTTGACCTGCTAGCCACAGTCTTCTTAATGCACCCCAGAAGACTGTTGGCCTTCTTGGCCACAAGGGCACATTGCTGGCTCATAGTGAACTTCTTGTCCACCAGTTCCAGTTTCCCTACTTTTTAATTTGAGAATGTGATTACTTGCCTCATTTCCTCCAAAGAGGCCATGGACTGAGGAACAGCTTGAGTGAGGAAGGATCTGGTTAACCTTGTACACACACGAGCCCACTTGAAGTCAACTGCAGTACTTTGCGCGCTGCAGGTTAAGCACTCACCCCCTGGACCATGGCCTAACTGCCTATGGACACACAAACATGGCCATCAGCCAAAGTACTGCACACACTACTGGAGGTATAGAAAGGTCAGACCGGGCTGTGAATCTCCACCACTTAGCACAGCTGCTCAGCTCGCAGCTCAGCAGAGGAATGTTTCAAAACAATGAAATCTGTGCCTCCAAACCACTTCTGACGCTCCATTATGCCTAGGAGCACTTTTCCCTCGATGAAAGGTAGGTCCCCTTCTCCACAGACATGCTCACATCCACCAACACGGCATCCATGACCCAGCTTGGCCTGCAGAGCTGAGTGAGAGGACAGCATGGGGTAAGAGGAATGACAAGAGACATGCTCCCCTCTCCTCCAGGTCTGCCAGCAGCTTCCATGTCCCAAGCAGGACTTGGGGACCATCTGCTTCCCACGGGCAAGGCTTACAGGCAGATGACATTCGATCTCACCTTTTCAGCAGTCCCCAATAGCCAAAAAAGTCCATAAAAGGCAAATAAAATCCCAGCAAGTACTGTCTCACACAGCCTTCTCCCTGGACACCAGATCTGGACTCCTCTTCAATGCCTCCTTTTTTTAAAAAAGGACAAGATCCAGGACTTCTCCCTGGAGGCCTTCATGCAGCGCTCCTAGCCTCAGCTCAGGGACACTGCCAAAAATGTTCAGCTTAAACATCTTCAGTCCACATCAAGCTTCAGCTTTTCATCCTGCCTGGGGTTGTCTCCAGTTACTGTGGATTTCTATTCATCAGCCCTTGTTGCTGGATGCAATATCCCACCTGTTCCCTTTCCTTCCTCACCCCCCAGCAAACACACACATTGAGAAATCCCCCCCCCATTTCCAGAGTTTTCTCTGCCTGCTCCTAAAGAAAAGCTTAGCAGCTACAGATTGCACCCATTTTATTTTTAAATCTGAGTGTTAAGCTAAAATCCAGGTGTGCTACGGTATGAACACATTGACTGCAGGTATTTAACGCCTTACAGAGGTATAGATGCTCCTCTGTTGTAGTTGTCTCCACCACCAAAACAATGGAGGCCTTGGCAGCCTCCAAAATCCCCAGGTACAGCAGGCTCACCCCAGAGTCATCTCCATATCAAGGCAGCTCCACTGCTATCAATTTCCAGGCTGACAAACTCAGAACTAAGTCTTGCCCGAACAAGCACTTTTCAGACTGCTGCAGAGACTTGACCTTCTGTGGAAAAGGATGCAAGAAAAAATAATGCAAACTTTGCTGGGAGACAAGATAAAGGGAGATGGAACTGCCCCTCAGGGGTTTCAAGTAGCTAACCACAAACTCTGGAGTCAGGATGCCCTTGGCAGTAAATAATGCAAGGACAGGCTGTTCAGAGCTGGAGGAGAGTCTGACCATCCAGCAATGATTCCACGGCAAAGCAGAGGTAAAATACCTTTAGGGTCAGCCAAGAATGCATTTGTGAACTGCAAACCACACATTTCCCACTTTCATTTTGACAGGATTCCCTTTGATCGGAAGATTTACTCACTGTGTAACCCTTACTCTCTGAAGAACACGTCTACAAGACATGATGATCAAAGTGGCAGGACTATAAACACCTTGCCCACACCTGGGCATCCCCACTGCTTCTTCCTGTAAAGCCGCAGCAGTGGAAAAAAATTAGGATGAGGTTACCAATGGCTCTTGGCATCGGTCTGGCTTGACTCATGGTGATATTAAAGGTAACACCTAGAGCAGAACAAAGCTTTTGAAAATCTCCAGTGCCTTCTAAAACCTCATACATAAAGACTGGTCTAGAGAAAGGCATGGAAGACAAGACTGGAAATAGTAAACACTTGGGGTTTTTTTTTTGCAAAAGTGCATCACTGTGACTGATTCTCCTGGTTGCTGGCTGTAAACAGCAGTGTGCTGCAGAGCTGGGTGTAAAGCCTGGGCCGTGACGGCGAAGTGCAGCTCCCACCACATTGTGTCGCAGCGTACCACTGTTGTGCCTGCAGAAGAAACCTGCATTTCTGTAGAAATTGACTGAAGAAGTTGCACTGACTTCTGAGAAATGGCAGTAACAAGATGCATCCCTCAGGCTCTATGCTCCATGAACCCCATGTGGATTTCATTTGAAAAAGAAACAAAACTCCCAAGTTTTCAGTGACAGGTGTTGTCAGACCTGGCTCTTCAAGTCTTATCTTAGGAAAGGCTCTGGGAAAACAAAATTTTCTATACTTCCTTGTGGACAGGAAAGCTGTAAAGGGTAACTTAAACTACGCCAAAGGCACAGGAACCAGAAAAAATACTTTTTAATATTATTTTTTCAGCTACCATAGAGCTGCCATCAATTTAAAGAGAGAAGAACAGAAACAAAACAAGAAAGAAATGCCCTGGGGCAGACTAACACTTAGAAGCATCATCAGCTCCAGGGGTTTTTCAGTTGCAGGGCTGGCTGTTGGTCTCCTGAATGACCCACTCACATACCAGGACAGAATTTTTTTCATCGTCTCAGGAGTCTACAGACACAAGTACTTGCCATATGAATATATGACAAGTCCAGTCAAGCCTTTCCTTTTGAGAACCTTTGACCAAAAATAGACAGCATGACCTGCCAACCTTCTTAACATTAATGACTAGCAGCAAGAGGGGACTACTAAAAAGGGGCTGAGAAACAAGCCACACCCACCTTACCATAAACTGTCATTCTCACACAGCCAAGGGCTCTCTGTTCAGCCATGGCTTAAGACACCTCACCACATCATTTTACTGTGCTAATTTGGCAGAAAGCTTCCTTTATTTGTCTTGGGCTAGTTCTCTGCTGGATTACCTTGCCAAAAAGACTCAGCTAAAGAGGCACCAAAATACCAGAACCATGCAAAAGGAGGCAGTGAGGGCTGGATGAGCAATCACGCTTCAATCAGCACAGGCAGCCGTGGAGCCACGAGCCCACCTTTGCCTAGTAGGGACTAAAAAAAACATTGAATTTTTTGCTCTTCACCATCTCACGGCCTTGCATTCACTCCTCTTGTGAGCAGCTGGGGAGGCCAGCAGCCTTCTGTCTTCATGCCCTGCCAAAGCCAGCACTCCCAAGCATCCTGCATCCACATCCTGAGGACCAAGACACTGTCATTTTAGGTGGCATGACAGGTTACACCTCAGGCGCCCAACTTTGGCAAGTTGGCCAACCTGGCACCCATCCCAGCATTTCCAAAACCTTTTACTTCAATGTACTCTGGCAGGTATGGAGATGTTTTTAAGGCAATTCTTTGGGGAGATCCTGCAGCAAGCACAAATTCACAGCCAGGGGTACAAGTCCTGCTCTGCCACTACCAATTGCAGATAGTGAAAATTAAACACATACTTAAGCACGTTCCACAATGCTCCATCATATCACAGCCACATGCCTCATCCCTGCCACTCCCTGAACTACAAGCTGCTCTGTAGAAGACCTCACTCTCTGTCAGCTGTTGGTGCAGGACCTTGAACAAGTACTAAATAAATGAACAAGTCATTTCCTGCAAGGCCAAACAAGCTCCCTGCCAAAGAGGTCACATACCATGCTCTGGCCTGATGCCTCTCCCTAGTTTATGAGGGTAAATTCCCATATCCAGGGGTCCAATGATTACAGCATTACATCTGGGCTAGGATTACTCTCACTGAAGCTAGGATTACGCTTCACTGAAGAGGTGAGGAAAACAACTGCTTTTGTGCTTTCATTGCATGACCTCTAAAGTTTGGTTTGGGTTTCTTGGTTTGTACAAACCAAAACATTCAAATTAAATCAGGGAGTTTTCACTTAATTCCCAGCTAGAGGACCAGGATCTCTCATACTAAGGCTCTTCAATGCTATTTTGGCAGTAAGGAGATCTGTAAGGAAAAGCCCTTTGAGGCAGGGCCCGTGACAACGTGGCTGGGAGGAAGCAGCATACGTGGTTCATTCCAGTCTCATGAGCTCCTCCAACTCCTGCAGGGGTGGCAGGGAGACACGCAGGGAACTTTGTTCCCCATCTCCTGTCATGCCACCGAGGTTTGCTTAGAGGTTTTCTGTAAGCATGTTACTGTGACATGGTTGTTCTCAACCCCCCACAGCCCATAGTAATTATCAGTCCTGTAAAAACAGCCTAGGCTTTGGATTTGGAGCAAGTCTCAGAGCTAGTCAAAATGCACCTAGCAGGCCCTGCTCCACCATTCCAAACACTTTGATCCACTCAAATTAAAACAAGACTGAAAAGCAACCCAAATCTTCTAAGCTTGAATCATGAAGGCAGCTCCATTTGCTGGGATGTGCCCATCCCCAATGAGTAAGGGCTACAGAGTCAGGCCCAGTTTTCCTTACCACCCTGACAAAAACAAAGGCACACAGCAAGACAAAAAACAAACAAACAAACAAAGAAACACCAAAAGAAAAAAAACACACACACAAAAACAACCAACAAAACCAAAACAAAAACAGAAACCAACAAACCAAAAAACCCTGACTGATGCCCCTGCTATTTCTGCTGTCCATGACAGCAAACTAGTAAAAGGCCTGACTCAGAAGCCTCCCTTGAAAAACCTGAATCATTACACTTTGGAAGATGGTCTCATACAATGAAGGAGTCTCCTTTCCACTCCTCTCTCTCTCTTTACAAGAGAGAATTTGAGTCAGACTGATGGGGGAGGAAAGAAACCTTTGTGCTTTGTTTGGCTCTTTCTTCCATGGCCCACAGATAGAATTCTGGAAGCAACTCATACCGTTCAATTTAATGAGATGTTCCTCCAACTTCACCTCCAGTCCCCTTCAGCAGGCCAGAAAGCATATGGCAGTCCGGTGGTTGGCAGCTGAGTTCTGGGTCTACAAGGCTGTGTTTGATCTCAGTTACACCTCTTATTTACCCTTGTGACTTCCTTGATGTCAGAGTATAACCATGGATTTACACTGCCCGGGAGAAAGGAGGTGCCACAGCTGTATGTTCTTCACTCCTGAATTAACTGTGAACTTGGATTTCTTCTTAATTTGCACTGTATCTATTTTTGAAAGCCTGAGCCTTGTGGTATATAAAGATCTTTGGAATGATGTTCATATAAACATTATAACATTTTAATGCTTTGTTACTACACATCATTCGGCATCAAGAGATCTCAGAGCAACTCGAAAAGGAGGCCTCATTTTAGAGACCCAGCCAAGTGAGATGTGGAGACATTGAGTCACGCAGAAAAGCAGCGGGTGCCACCAGACCAGAAGCCCAGATTCTGTACCCTATCCTCTAGGCGCCCACTACAGACGGCTTATTAGTCAAAGCACTGTGCTCACCTACCTCTTCAGGAAGAGCTCCAGCCTCTTTCTTGCAGGTACCTATGATTTCTCAATGAGGCTTGGGCACCCTGCACCCCTCGCAAACTGAGATCACCTGTGACTCAGAAAGCCGTGCTGCTCTGTGTCCAGGCTCTGGCAGAGTTGGTGGCTGAGGGAAAGGGGTCTGACTAGGAAAACCAACAGCATTAAAAGCAAGAAGGTGTCATCTGAAAGGTGACTCAAGCCTAGGGCTGCAGGGCTGGATCACACCTCAATACAAAGGCTCTAGAGGAGCTGCAATTGCTCCAGTGAAACCTGCGCCTGGCTCTACCCCACCACAGTCCCTCTGGCATCAAGGGTGCAAGGGAGCTGCACACTGGCTGCATGCACCACATATTCTTGTGACTACCACCCCTCTTGCTAGCAAAAACTACCCCAGAAGCGCAGGGTGATGCCACAGCCTCCTGCCAGGGGAGATGCCATTTCATATAAAACCACTGCAGACTAGTCAAAAGTTTGCATTTTATCTTAAACCACGTAGTTTTACACGGGGAAAAAAATATTTAAATCACTTAAATCAAAACACAACTTTCCACCTCCTATCTAATCACAACACAAACTCCGGAGAGCACCAGGCTTTTGGCCATAAGCGAGGTTCCCAGGAGAGCCCAGTCACTGCGATCCCATGAAAAGGCAGCAGATACAGTGGGCACTGTGGAAAAATTCCACCCGTGAAACAGTTCTTGTTGCTGCTCCCAGCTCCGCGTGTCAGCTGGCACACAGGCTGCCACGTCTATTGTGCCAAACGCTACTTCTCATCTGAAGGATGGATTTTAAGATAACTCTGATCATAGCCTTAGATACTCTCCCAAAGTGAAGGAAAAAGGTGAGAGCACTGACAAAAGTTATCAGTGCTGCCTGAGGAACGTTTTGGGCCACTCAAGAAAGACACAGACAAATCCACCTGTGAAACTGACCTTCACAGCCTGTGCAGCGGACAGAGCTCCCTGACATGTCAGCAGGGAAACCATGTTCAAGGAGATCAAAAAGTGGGATGGGAACCCACTCTGCCCTTCAGAGATGAGTGCATGCTGTGCCCCCTTTAAAACAGATAGGAAAATGAGCTTTGCCATGTAATCTATGATTTATCTCATGGCAGAGGCAAGCAGCTAGTCTGCTCCACTGGAAAACTGGCTGGAGATGGCTCAGTTTTCCAAAAAAGTGGGAAGGTAGCATCGGTCCAGCCACACCAGCAGAAGAGGCAGAGCACACCACAGGAGGCACCTTATCCCCAGCAGACTTCAGAGTTTACGTAAAAGAAGGATGGGTATTAGTGTTGTGCTGCATGGGTAAACTTAAACATACTTAAGTACACACACGCACCCCTGTTCACTTCCAACGATGTTCACATCTGTCTCTCCTGACCTCGTTTCTCAGAGGCAATCACCACATGCATGAAAAGCAAGTGCAACTTTCAGAGTACATATATAAAAATAAGAAATTTTGATTAATGTGAAATTATTAGAGTCTCAAATCTCAATCGCACCCATCCAAGCATTGTTACGCTCCAGAAGAAAAACTGCGTTCAAGTCTTAGCTGGTGTTTGTGCTCTTCCCTAAAGATCAGAGCATTCCTTACACCATGCTGGACACCGCGAAACCCTTCAGACACGTCTGTTTACTTAAAAAGCAAATTCAAGTCACGGAGGGGTACGCTCTCCTTCACTTAAAGGAAAATAAGCCTTGTGTAAATTCTGCTTACACTCACATATTTGCAATGCAAAATACGAATTGCTTCCTATCACCCTCTCGGTACAGCTGGCTGAGAAACGAAGCGGGAGACGACCAGGACCGAGCGTCGCTCCTCATAAAACCCTTTTCCTCTCAAAATGGCACACGGGAGCCCATTCAAACTGCCCCGAACCCTGTTGGCCCGGAGCGCGACTGCCCCGCAGATCCCGAGAGCCCGTGGCCAGGCACCGGCGGCGGCTCCGCC
>VWZY01009577.1:194741-241289 GCA_013399075.1 Chloroceryle aenea
CATCTGCAGTTTTTGATACAGGGGAGCACAACACAACTGATGGAGAAGTCAGAGAGCAGAGGGAAAGTATGTGACCAAACTTGTCCAGGTAAAGACACAGAGCCACTTAGCAAAGCCATCCTGGTCTCAGGCCTAACGACTCAGACACAGAGAAACTGATTATCTATTACTCTAACACCACTAACGGACAAAAAGGTGTCTCCACACCCTACTCGCCTTTCCCCCAGCTAATATACCGTTCCCAGCACTGCAGTTATGTTACAGAAATAGCAATTCCCTTTGTTTGCTTTGAATAAAAAGCCCACATATATTCTTCTAGCATCTCTATTCTCCTTTACAAAGCCTTAATAATGCTAAGTCATCACTACTCTACCACTCTCTAGAAATAACTGTCCTGTAATTTAGTCCTTCCATGAACTTTTCATCAGACATTTAGAAAGCTCAGATGCAAATATTTTTAACTGACCATGCTTTTATTCAGCTAATCAGAGGCATAAAGCACACTATGTTACTCACCAGCTTACCATGATATCTAAATGACCATGGCTACAATAATATCAGATGATTCAGGAAAATAAACAAATCACTGCACCTCTGATAAAAACATCCTTCAGTGCTTAAATTGCTTACACCAAGCTGAGATTCTTGCCTTAAAAAGTGAAGGAAAAAAAAAAAATCGATTCATTTACTTCAGAGTTGCTCACCTCTACCCAGGAAATGCTTTTCAGAATTCAGAAATGCCAGCACACAGTATTTTAGAAAATGCACAAAATAAGGGTCTTCTGCAGATGCATGTGTCTCAGGATCCAGGCAAACACCATCCAGAACCACCACGAGAGGCCAAAACTTAGATAGCCTCCCACACTGGGGCAGGGTCTCCTATAGCTGGAGACCTGCAACCAGTGGAGTCCCCCAGGGATCAGTGCTGGGTCCAGTCCTGTTCAATATCTTTATGAACAACCTTGATGACAGGACAGCATGCCTTCTCAGCAAGTTTGCTGATGACATGAAACTGGGAGGACTGGCTGATTCATCTGAAGGCTGTGTGGCCATTCAGCAAGATTTGAACAGAAGGGAGAGCTGGGCAAAGAGGAAAGAAATGAGGTTCAACAAAAGCAGGTGCAGAGTCCTGCACCTGTGAAAGAAAAATAAAATGCACCAGTACAGGTTAGGAGGCAATCTTCTAGAGAGTGGCTCCATAGATAGACAACTAATTATCCATGGGATGACAATGTGTCCTTGTGGCCAAGAAAGGGTACATTAAGAATAGCATGTCCACAGATTGAGGGAGGTTCTCCTCCCCCTCTACTCTGCCCTAGTGAGACCTCACTTAGAGTATTGCATCCAGTTCTGGTCTCCCCAGTTCAAGAAGGACAGAGATCTACTTGAGAGAGTCCCAACAGAAGGCTATGAGGATGATGAAGGGACTGGAACACCTGCCTTACAAGGAATGGCTGAGAGGCCTGGGGCTTTTTAGTCTGGGAAGGAGAAGACAGAGGTGATCTAATTAAAGTCTGTAAATACATAAGGGCTGGGTATCAAGAAGTCAGGGACAACCTCTTTTCACTCATGACTTGTGACAGGACGAGGTGCAATGGTATCAAGCTTGAGTACAGCAAATTCCACCTCAACATGAAGAAGTATTTCTTTACTGTAAGGGTTACAGAGCACTGGAACAGACTCCCCAGAAAAGTTTAAGAGTCTCCTTCCCTGGAAGGTTTCAAGACCTGTCTGGATGCATTTCTGAGTGGTCCTGCTCTGGCAGGGGAGATTGGACTCAATCTTCAAAGGTCCCTAACATTCTGTCATACTGTGACTGGCCGCAAGAAGAGGTGGCTGTGGCCTCACAACTGCTGGATCCATCCAAGTTGGGTTCTGCTTGAGCACACAATTACATTTCAGTGCGATTAGCGGGTAGTTAATACAGCGGCTGAGCTGACGATTCCAGCTACATGCCATGGAAGGGTAATGGGCAACCTGGTTTCAGCACTTGCTGCACAAACTATGCCACACACAGATTTTCACACGTTTGAGAGAGAAGCATGCATTTGAAATGAGCATGGCTCTGCAGCACCATCCTGCTCCCCTGGCACAGGACATACTCTCACTAAGCAAGGGGAGACAGTCACACTTTCTACAACTACCTGAAAGGAGGTTGGAGCCAGGTGGGATTGGTCTCCATGCAGCAAGGTCAGACTTCAGAGAGCCTGGACAGAGCCTCAGATCAGCTGGGAATCTGGAAACGCCTTTGCTTGGCATGTGCTCACCAAGGCCAACTGTTCAAAGCCTTGCTTGTAAATGTCTCTGCTCATCTTCAAGGGTCGGCATCTGGGGTGGCAGTAGGACTGCCTGTCCCCAGAGCTTTTGCTGCCACCACCCCAACCCTCTGGTAACGGGAAGGTCACTGCCCATCACAGGCAGAACCTCTTACAAATAAATGTTTTCTCTCTAAAAAGCTGCATAAACCCACCAATTAAAACCAAAATAAAACAAACAAACAAACAAACAAAACAAAACCAAAACCGCCCCAAACAAAACAACAAAACAAAATATTAAAAAAATACTAAGGCTCCAATCACAGATTTTTCTCATTCTCAGTCTGGCATTACATCAGGAGACACTGCCTGTGACTATGGAAAGATGCCCCAGCACAGAAGCAGCCATGTGCTCATCATCCCCATGCCAACACTCATTGACAGTGGGGCAGGATCAACACAAATTGATTCCCTTTCCTGTAACATGCATCAGGGCAGCTCATGTGAGGGTGTGAGAAGCAGGTTGAACAAGCTTTAGGGGAAATTTCCCAGCATGACTTTGTATCTTCTGTGTATTCCAGGGTCAAATGTTCCATAAACTGGTACCAGAAACCTGTTGGGATAACCTCTCACAGATGATTGTCACCCCTGCGCATTTCTCTGATATTGTCACAGCAGCTCCTCACATGTACACAGTCATACAAACACCCCTCTCCAAGTATTGCTGTTTAGGGGAGGAATAGATAAACATTTGTTTATAAAGAGCATTAACTCCCCTGTGCTTTGACCTGAGGTAAGCTTCTGTAAACAAGCAGAGCAAGATAAAAATCATTGCTTCAATGGGAGAGCTTGTGGAAAGATAGGTGTTTCTGGGTGAAGAAAGTGCTTCTTGGAAAAAGGAAGTGTCCTAGGTAAATGAAAACTCAAATAATTCTATGCTTTCAACTGAAATTTTGCCTTCTGCATATTCATTTGTGTATTCTTCATTTCCATTCTACTATACTTCCTGTATTTCTGATTTTGGGGAAATAGCTCCCAGAAGTGATGCTTTTGGATGAGCAGAACATATAACAGAACTCCATCCAGTGTCAGTGCCATGACTCTCTCAAAAGCCACTCATTTTACAACCAGAGAATAGCAGCAGCACCAAGTGGTGATCCTAGCTGTGGTGCTTCTAAGCGCCTAAGTGCCTCTCCAAAAAGCCACTGAAGTCTGGATGGGTAGTGTAAGAAACTTCACTGCATCTCACTCAGGTCGATCTGAAAACAAACAAAAAACCACCCCCAAAACTCCCAAACCAAAACAAACAAAAACCCCCAAACAAACAAACAAAAAAACACACACACAAAAAAAAAACCAAAACACCAACACCAAACTGATCAGCTGACATGGGGTAGGGGAAGTAAGATGAAGAGAAAAATATTTGAAAAGCTGCACCAAATCCTGTGCTGGAAAAAAAATTGTCAACAGACACATCCAGGATCAAAGTAATTGAGATTCTGGCCATGCAGTTTTAGGCTGGAATATCAAATTTCCAGTGAGCCAGAGGCTTCTTGGACCTGCTTAGTGGCACCACTGTTCCTATGCATTTCACTGACAGGAGATGCAGCCGTGAAGTAAAGGACTATGCTGTTCTGAGAGCTCAGATCCCAGGCAATACACCTATGGTCGGTCATCTTCAAAATTTTGGTTGTCTGGCTTAAGTTTATGGAAATCGATGTGTATCAAATGGACATGTCAGGCTCAATAAACAAACTGCTGTTTCCCCATCCCAAACAGGGCTTCTCACTTTTTGACAGCTTCTAGCTAACTGTCTCAGCTATCACAGCACCCACCAGTTCTAAACAGAAAAAAAACCCAACCGAGTTTCTAGGTTTATATCCACATGGGAAGGTCTGTTTGCAACCGTGGTTAGCAAATACTTGAAAGCTGAGCTTTGCCTGGAGTGGGTAAGTCCACTGAGAGCTTGGATGTTATACCTTCCCAAAGTACATGGAGTGGTGAAAGCTAGGAACACACATAGATAGATGTTCCCTATGATGGTTTCTCAAGAACAACATCTTAGCCCATACAGAGATGGAATTTTTCCTATTAAATGCAAAATTATTTTCTTCTGTCACATTTCCCTTCAATTCTCTTTTTTTTTTTTTAATTAGGGTAATTCACCCTGTGCTTTCTGCACATCAGTGGGATGGGACTGTGGGAGTCAGCCCAGACTGGGATGGGACTGGGCAATCCCACGACCACATTCCATCTCTCTCTCAGACCAGCTCTGAACACAAGTTCGCATCAGACCAGTAAGCAATGCTGCCAGCACAGCATAGCAACATTTCACAACCCATCTACCAGCGGCACAAAGCCACCACACAGCACGCAGGGCAGGGTAGAAACTGGCGTTATGGTTGCCTACAAAAAAGTCTCTGGTTATCACAAAATGCAGCAGCAGAGAAACTGCAGCAACCAGACTGATAACAGCCCAGAAACAAACCTCCCCTTCCTCTTAACTGTCTCTATCAGCAGCAATTTTACTGAGCACTTTTCCAGAAAAAAGAAAACCACGTGTATGACAACATGAAACAAAACATCAGAAGGGGTCTGTGTGCTTGCATGGGGGAGAAAGAAAGGAAAAAAAAACAGTTTCTTTTTTTTAACCTAAGATAGTACCCAATGTCAAGAACTTTGCTTTCAACACCTGTTTTTACAATATCAAAAGCACCCTTTGCATTGCAGCTTCTGTTAATTCTCAGCTGTCTTTATATCTTAACCTAGAGAAGCTGCACAACACATTACTCCAGTCTGAACCCTATACATGGGACATCTCCTGGCCCTCACTGCACCCTTCTCTTTGTCCTCACACTTTTTTCTGCACAGAGCTGTGTAACTCTTCCCATAAGCCCAGCTCATGATGTATCCAGCATTTAGCACTTCATCTTGGCCATCGGAGGGACCGCCAGACCATAGCCTGGGTCGATTCTTTGCTGTCAGCACTGAGGGATCAGTCTCTTCTGATGTCACCACAGGACCTTGGACTGGTGTGGGAGTCGCATCACTCCTCCAATATCCTCTCTGTGGCCAGCACACTGCTCCTCACAGGGATGAGGGCTCCAGACTTACAGCCCATTCTCTTTGGCTGCTGTCCCTGTTGAGCTCAGTCTTGGACATTGTAGTGCAAGTCAGCAGCAGTGGGAACAGGCAGACATTATCTGTCCCTGCCTCAGCCAGTGCTCTGCAGAGACCATCCAGCTGCTCCTCCAGCACTGACAGGGAGCAACCAGCCCATGGGAGAGCATGGTGGCTGCTGCCATGCTTGGAGAGAGCAGCAGCATTTCCATCCTTTGGGGCAAAAGTAGCTTACTGAAGTATAACACAAAACCAGGAGCTACTAGGCATGATCAGGTCTGTCTAGAACAAAGGCCTGGGCTTAATGGGGTCAGCACCAGGTGTTTTAGAAAAGGACAACCCCCCCAAAAGATGTTACTGAGTAGGAAGGTTTATATGCCTTCCTCCATCCATCACTGCATATGACACTTTGTCTCTCTCTCTGGAGAGAGGATTCAATGGACACTGCTGAACAACACACACATCTGGGAAAAATCAAAACCCACCCAGAGACTATTCTTTTGCACTGTAAAAGAGGCAAATTCCATTGAATAGGATCTGCCCGCCGGCAGCATGTGAACAAATGATAATAACAGAGTCCATTTGGTGGGGGTAGCTCAGCCCCCCTCAGACGCAGCACTCAGGATGTTCCTGGGGTAGCTGTTGCCTTGCACAGGGATGAATGCGAGGGGGGTGGGGTGCATTTGCATGCGCACAAAGCAGAGTGTGCATGCGCAGTTAGATTAAGACAGGCAAACAGAAACTTACTTGTTTATTCTCACCACAAGGGAAAGGAGCTAAAGCACAAATAAAAATTGGAGGGGTTGCTCTGGTTTGTTTGGGGTTTTTATGGGTGTGTGTCTTTTGGAGTTGTTTGGATTTTTTTAATTAACCTGAGCTCTGGTCTGGGCCAGCATAAGACATATGGCAAAAGGAGCAAGAGCCTCTTGAAGGCAGATGTCAGAGAAACTTTATCATAATCTTTCAAAGTCAGGGACTATTTTAAACCCTGCTTCATGAGTTTTAGTGTCTAGCCAAAAGTGGTTTTGTCATTAATTACAGTCACTTTGTCCTTGCTATTCATAGGATTCCCACTCCCTTTTTCTGGTTCTTAAGGACTCTGTCTGGAGGAGCAACTCTGTTCACTGACACCCAAGAGTATATATATTGTAGGACTGCGATGCAACCACGTCCTTTCTCTTGGCCAATACAGTTACCTGGGACAACGGGATGGGATGAGAGTATAACACATGCACAGCCACAGGTGCTTCTCCACACCCACTCACACTGAACATGTCTCTCCATTTCTGAGGACAGCTCAGACCTCTCTGAAGTGCCTTCCCAAGTAGTGACTCACCCCTCTGCAAAGCCCTTTGACCAAGCCTATGCAAGCACAACACACCAGCCAGATGCTCTCAAGAGCCAAAAGCTCCAATGCACTGTTTCTTGTGCAGAAGCTGCTGCTAGGTGCTATTATACTATGACTCACCTAGAATGGACGTTAAAATACTGTTTTTACCAATTATTTCTGCTCACAAACAAAGCTTCCCTGTCCCATTAATTCCAGATCAAGTTGATACTTAGGTTTTGGTTCACAGGAAGTTTCTAAAAGCTTATGCTGAACTCAAAGGCATGGTACATAAAATGCATCTGGTCTACTCACATTCACATGCCTTATGGAGAGCTGAAACAGAACCATACATTGTGTTTCTTGAGCCCTACAGCAGAGCTGAGAATTCTTCCTTTTTAGATAAACAGCTTTTGCTTATCTCTGGTCGACCACATGTTAATATCTGCTGTAATGTTAGCCAGGGATACCACTTCTGTGATGGAGGAGAAATTACAAGGTTGCACACCTTAAAAATGAAGCTGTATCTACCCTTCAGGGGTTCATCATAGCCTTGATTGCACAATGTTAACAAACCAACCCCAACCAACTGAAAACCCCCAAAGCCACACAGCTTTCCCACACCGTGTTTAACAGCACACACATCCACAGCGCAGCACACTTAACATTTAGAGCAGCATCACACAGACCCACATGCCTCATCTACATCTTGAATCAAATTGCTGGATCTATATTGGGATACCAGGCTGAGAGCTGTCTGAATTTTAAAGTTAAATTGTTCTGTCAATACAGCACAGTAATTGTGCTCAGGCTCAGAGCAAAGCTGGCCAACATCAGCCACAGCATGTGACCTTGAGCAAGACACACCTAGTCTACTCTGAAAACCCCCTTGACAGCCAAGAATTGCCACACCTAAAGATGAATTAATGGGCTGATCCCTTCAGCAAACAGGTTTCCCTATAGTCTTTCAAAGGCATCTGAGGTGGAAGTGGCATATCTCCCCTAGGCAGGAATCCCCCTTCCAAACTGACATTTCACATCACTTCCAGAAGTGCCTAGCAGGAGAGGCTCTGCTGACCTCAAATAACTTAAAGGAAAGCTGGTGGAAATTTGCATGTAAGACAATTAAGTGGCTGAATGGAAAAAAAACAGTCTATTGCATGGTACTTTGCCCACTTCATGTTCCAGGTGACTGAACGGGAAAGGGCTGCTTGGCATCGCAGAGACAGAGCCCACCTAGTGCCTCACCAAAATGTGTTTTTTAACGAACAGGACATTCTATTTTTGGCCACATGTTATTGCTCCAAGCTTTCAAAATCCAAAGGTGTAAGAGAGGAAGGCAATGTGGAAGCAGTTTCAGGACAGTATGTGATGGGGTAGGAGTGGCAAGTGGTAATCACTAGGCAATTAAATTACTCCCTACTCCCCATTAACACTGCCTGTGCTAATTATGCAGAACTTCTTCCTCAGAGTACGACCACTAATTTAATCTCCTACTATCTGCTGCACAATGATTAAGAGAAAAATAACAACAACCAACTGTGAAACAAATGATGAAGATAATAATAAAATAGATAAAACTATAATAAAAGCCTAACTCCAAGTGTTGTTCATCAGAATGCCACTGTTGTGCAAGGACTCCTGAGGAGCGTGAGCTGGCCCAAGACCTGTTTCCATACCAGATATAGCAAGCTCCATTTCAGAGCTGACCAGAGTGCTTATATGATGCTAGCAGCAGTGACAGGCAGCTCCAACATTTTGTCACCTCTACCCTGACAAAAGTTGCTAGGTCATCAGGTCTGCTAGAACTGTTTGCATGACCATCTTCTAACCCACTTGCAGCAGAAAGAGCTAGAGCCTTTCCCTGTTTGAACCCCAATGGTCCACCAGCCTGCTCCAAGGACAGCAACCCTGCAGGGATAGGGTAGGGTAGGACAGGTAGGCCTGGGGCTGAGGAGCTTAGAGAAGGGGCTTCGATTCCCAGCTCTACCACGTCCTTGCTCTGACCTGCGCCAAAACTCTCTCTACACTCATTGCATTTTCTTCTCCCCCAACTGCTTGAGGCCAGGGTTGTCCTTTCTCAACCTGTTTGAGGGTGACAGCTAATCCACAGCACCCCTGTCATACAATAATTAATGATCTCAGTTGCAACACACCTGATTACAGTTAAAGCAACTCTTGTTTCACCACTGCCTGAGTATCACAGGCAGAGAAAGAGAAACAACTTAAAAATGAACAAATAATTTATTAACAGAACAGCCACCTAGCCTCACATACTGCCCACTATATCCCCATAGCACAAAAAAAAATAAATTTACTCATCCTTGGTAAGAAAAAACACAGACTAAAGTGCTTATGGTGACAAGCTCAACACTAACACCACATAGCATGAAACTGCTTTCATACCTCAGCTCCTTCTCTTTTTATAGGGCTAGTAGTGTAGACATCAACCCCAAAGTGCCTTCTACTCTTTCCCAGAGCTCTCTCCTTTTCTACTCAGCATGGTTCAGCCTTTAATTGCTTTGATTAGGATGCAGAACACCTTGGCTGTTAAAAGTCACCATAACACTCTACTGAAAGCACCTGCAGAGCAGCCACCATGTGTGGGTAGGACTTTTGTAGAAGCAGGACTGGGCAGAGCAGCCTCTAACTCTGGGTGGGAGGGTGGCACAAAGTGACCACCCCAGCTTGCTGAGCACCATACACGGGCAGGGATCAGCACCGCTGGTGTGTTAAATGCTGGTCCCCCTCACTCCATGGCCAGGGCGACTTTAGCAGCTGTGAAAGGAGGTGGAGAGGATAAATCTCTCTGAAAAGAGGGAGGAGAGGAATGGGAGAAACCTGTGTTTGCTCGTCACCTTACTTACTCCTTCTTCTCCTCTTCAGTCCACTGCTGTTTTTCTCCCATCGTATGGTAGTTATCTATTCTTTCTGGCCTGACTTCAGTATCTGGTTTTGATCTCTTGCAACTTATTTTACTTATTCAGGGAACCTTACATAGGTGAGTGGACACCTAAGGAGTCCTGGTGCAGTGTGCCAGCTCTGGCCAGCCTCAGTGTCTCCCTAGTAAGGCAAGATCACACAGAATCATTAAGGTTGGAAGAGGCTGTTCCATTCATCATGTCCAGCTGTTAACCCAGCACTGCCAGGGCACCACTAAACTGTGTCCATTAGCACCACATCTCCATGAATTTGAAACTCCTCCAGGCATGGGGACTCTACCACTGCCCTGGGAAGCCTGGGCCAGGCCTTGACAGCTCTTGCATGGAAGAAACTGTTCCTCGGGTCCAACCTAAACCTCCCCTGGTGCAACTTGAGGCCATTTCCTCTTGTCCTATTGCTTGTTCCTTGGGAGACCAACCTCACCTGGCTCTAACCTCCTGTCAGAGAGTTGTCAAGAGCAAGAAGGTCTCCCTTGAGCTTCCTTTTCTCCAGGCTGAAAACCCCCAGGTCCTCACCAGACACATGCTCTACATCCTTCCCCAGCTTCATTGCCCTTCTCTGAACATGCTTCAGCCTCTCAATGTCCTTCTGGGAGTGAGGGGCCCAAAACTGAACCCAGGATTTGAGGGGAGGTCTCCCCCATGCCCAGTCCAAAGGGATGAACCCTGCCTTAGTCCTGCTGGCCACACTGGTGCTGACACAAGCCAGGATGCTGGTGGCCTCTTGGCCACCTGGGCACACACTGGCTCATCTTCAGCTGGCTGTTGACCAACTGCCCCAGGTCCTTTTCTGCCTGTCAGGTACCAGATGTTCTGCCCCAGCATGGAGCATTGCACGGGGTTGTTGTGACCAAAGTGCAGGACCCAACATTTAGTCTTGTTGAACCTCACCCACTAACTTCAGCTCATTGATCCAGCCTGGCCAGACTCCTCTGTAGTTCCTCCCTACCTTCAAGGAAGTCTTTTCTACACCGCCATTGGAGGATGTGACAGCAGTGTGAGTAGGAAATGCTTCCCATCTTTGAGCTGCTCTCAGTCTGGTCATGATGATACCTCCAGCTTGCACACTGAAGGCATTAACTGCTGGGTGCCTGGATAGAGACCATTTACGCAGCTCCCAACAGAGGCACGATGGCATTTCCAAGCCTGGGTGCTGGAACCATCAGGAGTGGGATGCTGTGAGGCTGAAGAGCAGCCAGGAAGGGGCTGGTGACCAGCACTTCCCTGTGATGTCACAGCGCTGAGGCCATCAGGCCTCACTTGCTTTGGAGAGCTAGACATTGGCAGACAATTTTGCTTTGAAGAAACCTGCGAACCAGTTAATGTGTCAGAAGTTGAGGTAATTCTAAGACCTGAGAGCCACCAGGCTGGTCAGCAGCAGTAGCTGGAATACTCTGCAGTAATGAATCAAGCTACAGTAAACTCATGACTTTGACTTAGAAAAACTAAGTGGGTTCGTTTTTCTTTCTTTTGAGACAGTAAGTGGATTATTTTCATTGCCTCCTGACATTTGAATGTGTAGACAGTCACATTTTCAAGTGTTACTCTCTTCATCAGAAGGGGTAGAAATGACTGGAAAATAGCACAAATCTGAGAAAGAGAATTTAAATCCTCTTGACTACAAGAACTTGGACTTTAAAGCTCACTATCTCATGAGATAGAAATACAAGATTTAGTAAGTCTATGAATATTTTAATAGGAAAAAAAAAAGCACAAGTTCTAATTTAGATGCATACCCACACATGTATACACACACACATTAAAAATGCACATCCACTCCCCTTGCCTCATGACAACCACCCATGGCCAGTTTCTTCTTCAATTGTCCCTAAGGGTGGAGACCTGGTGGAGTCCTCTCTGGTGATGCCACCGTGTGGTTTAGACTTTACTAAAGGAAATTTTCAGAAGAGCCTGTCACACAATGTGCTTCTGACATCCCTCCATCTCTCATACTAAACATGCACACATGCACTGATGCCAGCAGAGAAGCGCTTCTGGAGCTGGAAGCTGTTTTTTATGGCTGTGTGCAGCACTGTACTGAGAGGCATGCTTGTGCCACTGAAGTTTCCTGAGCAGAGACCCAGAAGACATAACCTGATGGGGGAGGCTGAAGGAGCTGGGACTGCTTTGTCCTGTGAAAAGTCAGCACTAGCAATAAAAAGGACAGAAAGGGGAGGCTGCAATAAGCTTTAAATACATAAAAGGCTGCCTCAAAGAGAAGTGGATAATCTGTTTGCCATGGCTATGGTGAGCAGGGCAAGTGGTAACGGACATTAAACACAGTGAAAGAAGTGCAGCCAAGATATTAGGAAGAGCTTTGCAACAGGAAAGCTAACAGAGCACTAAAATGAGATTGCTATGACACAACATAAGAAAAAACTTACTTGCTGTGAGGGTGGCAAAGCATGTCCCAGGCTGCCCAGAGAGGTCATGGAGTCTCCTTCTTGGGAGACATTCCAGACCTGCCTGGACAATGCGATCATCCTACTCTGGGTGATCCTGCTGGACTAGGGGGGTGGGACAAGGTGATCTCTAGAGGTGCCTACCAAATCCCACCATACTGGCATTCTGTGACATGGCCCCCCAAACTAGGGGACCCGTAGGAAGCTATTGTGATAATGGCAGGTAGAGCTGGTGAGACCTTTCTGGTCCTGCCCAGAACCACTCCTCCAGGATATACTTTTTAAAGAGGGTGCTGCTGGCAGAGCTTTCACTGGTTGTAGTCAGAGAAGTCTCTGGCAGCATCTTTTTAGGGGAAAAAAGCATACACGTTTCTGATGCCAAACAGCAGAGCTGGCAGCTGAGCACTGTACCACCTCTTCATCTGAGCATAGGCAGCTGCTTCCATCTCCCACAGGACCAATCCTCCTTTGGTCTCAGCCACTGAGCACAGACTCAAGAGATGGCAGAAGCTTGGGCTGAGGACCCTGAGCAGTAACCACTTACTAGCTATGGAAGAGAAGGGGAAAAGAAGAGGAAAAAGAGACCATAAAGATTCAGACAATATGTGAAAAGGGATTAAGAGAGCCCCCAACTCTCATGACTGTATCTCAAAAGGTTGGGCTGATGAAGGTGAGGAGACTCTGGCTTGCACTTCTGTGGTAGGGTGCAGAGACAGACCACATGGAAGGATAGAGCCCCTACCCCTCCAAGGCCGGCATAGCCAGAGGTGCAAAGCAGCCCCATTGCCACCATCCTGTACCTGAGGGCACCCAGCTCACATCCCCTTTCTCCCAGGGCTGCCTACAGGAGCTGGGAGGGAAAAGCTGTTATAGCACACAGGAGATGAGCAAAGGGTCACCACACTGGTCAGTGCAGGGGGTCTTCATGTCTTCACCTTAACAGGAAGAACAGCTCATTCCAACAAGGACTGCTTACAGGAGAACCCAAGGGTCAGGCTGCATGTGGAGATATCTTCCCAGATCTCTCTGCCTTCCCTCTACCATCACACTCTTTGATGTGAATGGAGTAAAGCTACATACAGAATGTCCTATGAGGAGTCCACTGGCATGACCTAGGAAAGCATGAGTAGCTTCTCCAGCTCTGTCAGCCCCAAGCTGCAGGGTCACTCCACACCCTGTGTCACACTCAGCAATGGTGCTTCTCCTCAGTTTGTGTGCTCTCAGAGGGAGAGCCCCATGCTGCATGTGCTCCTCCCAAGCCACTCCTGAGCTACCTGGTGTTAGCAAACTTGAAAAGCAATAAAACATTTGATTTTTAACTATTTATTTGTCTCATTACCACAATGGCTATGTCTTTCTTTTCTTTAATTTTCTTACCCCAAGAAAAAGTTCTTTTTTTCAGGGTACAAAAGCAAAGACTTCTTCCTAATCCCACGAGAGTTGAGACTTTCAGAAAGGCACTAAAATATCATAGGCACCACAGTAAGTCAGAAACATTTCAACAGCCTTTATAGATGTATTCCTGATGTCAAGTGTGGGTTGGGGTAAGAAAAAGGTGTTGGAATCTGGGTCATTCCTTTGTCTCAAACAGAGAGGCCAGAGAAGAGGCATTGCAATTACCATATTTGGGTGTGCCTAAAAAAGTGCTGCTGTATTTTCTGAAATAAATGATGAATGCTGCAGAAAGCTAAACATGGCTTTTTATAGTTAGTCATCTGGCAGAAGGCCAATGAATGCAGAGCTGCCAGCCCCAGCTAGTAAGAAATCATGAATCAAGCCCACAAAATCCTCAGGTTGACTTAAGAACTGGGAGACTGCACAGAACAGGGCTCTTTCCTCCTGCCTCGCAAGCTTTCAAGGAGGGAGGGGACAGAGATAGGCAGGATTAAGGCAGGGATCGTTCCTCTGGACTGGGCACTGGGGAGACTTCCCCTTGAATCTTGAGCTGTTTTGGACCCGTTGCTCCAAGGATATTGAGGGGCTGGAATGTGTCCAGAGAAGGGCAATGAAGCTGGGGAAGGGTCTAGAGCATAAATCTGGTGAGGAACAGCTGAAGGACATTCAGCCTGGAGAAAAGGAGGCTCAGGGGAGACCTTCTTACTCTCCACAACTCCCTGAAAGGAGTCTAGAACCAGGTGGGGTTGGTTTCTTCTCCCAAGGAACAAGAAACAGGACAAGAGGAAATGGCCTCAAGTAGCATGAGCAGAGGTTTAGGTTGGATATTAGGAACAATTTCTTCCCCGTAAGGGCTTTCAAAGCCTGTACCAGGCTGCCCAGGGCATTGGTGGAGTCCCCATCCCTGGGGGGGTTTCAAAGCTGTGGAGATGTGGTGCTGAAGGGCATGGTTTAGTGGTGCCCTGGCAGTGCTGGGTTAACAGTTGGACTTAATGATCTTAAAGGTCTCTTCCAATCCAAATGATTCTATGATTCTGCAATTTCCAAGTGTTTCTGCAGTCCTGAATAGGAAATGACCTTATTTAAAAGACAGATGAACATCACACTCAACTGTATGGGTCAGGGATCTGGGGATTTCACAGTAGCAGTGGCTTGTCAGGGGACATAAATAACAAGGTATGGCTGTGTGCTGGTCCTCTCCTTGGCATCATGCATGGCTGGGCAGATGCCATGCCAGCCAGGTCACTGGGCAGAGCACTCTCATGTCTACAATGTCAATCACAGAAAGTCTTCTGTTGTGCTTCAAGCTGGTCAGTGCTCACAGACAGCAAAGCAAAAGGGTCAATGAACTAGTGTTCTGGCTTGCAGGCAGATAGTGACAATCTCCTTCCACCTCTCTGCAAGGAAGATGAAGGGTGGGAAGGCAAACATCAAAAAAGAGCAGAGCTGGGGGCGCCTGGAGTACAAGCATCCAGAAGACCTAGTGCTACCTTTAGGCACCATGACCAGTCTCTGCCACCACATCCCACAGACCTCACTCCGGGTATTGCGGCTAGCAGAGACCCAGCCATTGCGAAGCTCTGGAGAGGGGTGGCCAGTGAGGAAATCAATGAGCTACATCCACAGAATGGGAGTTTGGAAGGGCCCTCTGGAGATAATCTGGTCCAACCCCCTGCTCCAGCAGGGTCATACAGAGCAGGGGGCCCAGGATCGCATTGTCCAGGTGGGTTTGGAATGTCTCCAGAGGAGACTCCACAACCTCTCTGGATAGCCAGGCTCTGTCAACCCTCACAGGAAGGAAGATATTCTTCATGTTCAGCATAACACCTGTATGTTTTTCCTTATGTTCAGCAGAACATTGTGTTTATCCACAGCATAATCTCTTCTACCTGGGCAGGGCAGGGAGGAGAGCAGGGCTGCATCTCCAAGACTACTTTCCTCTCGGAGACACTCAGCGTCTGGAACTGAGCTGAATTGCAAAACACCAGAGTTGCTTCATGCTGCACATCTGCAGACTGTTATTTACAGAGGCACCCAAGTTGCATCTAGTGGTTTTAATCATCCTTTTGGCTCTTGGAATAGTTTTGGTTTTGCTGATTCCTTGGTTTGGTTTTCCAAGACAATGCTGGCTGCATTAGAACAGAAGGCAGAGTCTTTTAAGAAGGCTTCACGTTCTCTTACTGCAGCAAGCCAGGACCTGACAGTCCATCTTCTGCTGAAAGATTTGAGTCTGGGGAGAATGAAGAAAAGCACTGTGCCCCAGAGCAGCAGGCACAGGCAGGACGTTTGCTCACCACAACCGATGACCAGCATGGACCGAGCTGTGCTGGACTGCTGTTTACATGGGCGGCTGGCTGAGGGGGTTTTCCATCTTCACAGGACAAATGGATCCCGATTACAAGTCAAATGGTGGGATGCTATGACTAGGCATCATCCTCCTCCCTGTCTGCTGTAACTGGGATGAATTCAGGTTATTCCTTGACCTCAGGGAGATCAGGGGCAAGCCCACCCCACTGTGATTCAGCCTTTCATTTTAGGTAAAAAGTGCCTGATTATGATTTATCCTCTCACCCTTGGGACAGCTGCCTGGTGGTGACAAAGATGGGATGATAGAAACAACAAGATTTGGAGAAGAAAGTTAATAACTTCAGTTACCTAGAAATAAGAACATGAGTGTGACAGCTCTAATAGTGCTGAGTTTACAGCTGTCACAAATGAAGCTGGACAAACAGGAGGAGGAGGAAGAGGCATCCCAAGAAAGAAACAAAGCCACCTTCTGGCCAAAGGGCACTGTTTGGTTTCCATGCCAGAGCCTCGGATAACCCATGCTACATCCACCATCGCCTGCAGGACACTCATACACCAGCCCAGGTTGTGTTGCGGTTACCTTCTGAGAAAGCAGATGCTGCCTGCTACCACTGATGATGTTGCTCATGAGCATAGACCTCACTAATGGGTTAAGCCTACACCAGTGTGTGGTAAGAGCTGGCAGAGGCTGCTGGAGTCACCCAGCTCAGTGCCTGCAGTCATGGAGCTCCTGGTTCACTGTCACCGTGAGAAACACTGCAAGCCACAGCAGTGCCTGTCTCAGAATAGTGCTGGGAAAACAGTGGGTCTTAATCAGAACCATGCTCCAGGCCTCTGGGTCTCCACCAGCATGCTGCCAGTTCCCGAAGGTATGTGCGGTGGTGCTGGCAGAGCTGCTGGCTCCTCCACACTGGCTCCAGGCGTGCGCCCAGCTCCCCCTTGTCCCCAGGCTCTGCAGTGAGGGACCATTCTCTGCTGCTGAAGTGGAAGACTCATGAGCATCTTCACTCATACAACTGTGATGACTTGGATTTGTGTCTTCACTGCCAAGAAGAAGCACATCCCCATGACATCAGGAAGATAGTTTTGGCCAGCCACTGCTGGACAAGAAGACAGAGCAAGAGACAGTCTTGCAGTTGGAATTTCAGGCTCCATGGCTTCATATTCCTCCTCTTCCTCTATGGGCTTCCTTGAGCACAGTACCTTCTTCCTCTATCCTGTTCTGTCCTGCTGCCACTGCCCATCACTGCTATGAGGTGCTTCAGCATCTCTGGTCACAGAGCACCACAAGGAAGACAGTTGCCTGACATTGCACTCTGTATGGACTCAGTGCTTCTAAATCAGAGGCTTCTGCTTGTGTTTTAAATGAACAAGCTGCTTTCACCTCATGAAATGCTGACCATCTGCTTCTTGCTTGATCAGGCACCATCCATAGCAGTGATAATAGCAAACAGCTTTAAACTCCTCTCAAAAAACCCAGTTACTAGTACTTTTAAAGTATGTACTTACCTAGTGATACACTTGTTTTAACTAATTCTAAATCTACTATCTATAATCATATTTTTTTCAATTTATATGTTGCAAGGACTAAGAAAGTCTGCAGAAGTCACAGTGTCCATAATGAATACTGAAGCCTGGAGCTCCATCTCTTTTCCCAGGAATTGCAAAGATATCAGGACAGCAGGTTGGCTTTTGGGTTATGCCTAGTTATGCTGTGTTCAAAGCAGCATTTCAGCCCAAGCTCATTGTGGCTAGGTGAAGCACATCACTACACTGGAGTAAAACCAATACCCTACTGTCAAACTAGAAAAAAAAATTTCTATTTTTCCTACTCATTGCTATTCAGTCCTGAATATGTTACAAAGTCCTCAAATGCAGAGGTAAACCAGAATCCTCCTGCAAGCTCCACCACAAGGCTCTTTAGTAGCATCAAAAGGCTGCAAAATGTTAGTTGAGCTCAGGAATTTATTGTACTACATGCTTCATATTGTTTGCCTTAGATTTCATAGTCTGAGGAGTTGCAAAGCAGAAATAAATTATTCCCCTTCTAGATATGTGATGTTGAGATAAGAATTTGGAAAACTCTCCCTAATCTCACTATGATCTTATGGTTGTCAAAACCAGAAACTGGATTATAGTACTTGAATCCCCCTCTGGTATTCTGACTGAAATGAAAGATGTCTCAAGTGAGCAAACATGTACTTGCAACCTCAAGTGACTTGAAATAAAAATAACACAAGGAACAATGGGGTAGAACAGAAGCAGTGTATTGTCCTTCAGATATCTGACCAGCAAGAGGGATCAAAAGATGTCCGGAAATGTGCTGCTGCTGTAGTACTTTCAGCATCAGGATATTCTCATAATTTCAGAGAGTTTGAGTGTACCTTTTCCAGAGGTGTCCCTGGAGCCTCATCCTGTACAGAGCTGATGTCTTCAGACCTGGCTAGAGCATCTCTGAGCAACTCTCGGCACCAGGAGGCGAGATCTGATGGAAAACAGGGCACCATGGATTACTTGTACCTTGTATTCTGGCATTATCCAGGGGAGCTGGGACACTAATTTCAGATCGCATACAGTAAGGGAGTTATACTAATGCTTCTTTTTACCTAATTAAAAATAAATAAAAAAAGTAATTCCATCATGAAGCAAACCAAAGCTGTGTGGCAACTTGTTGGTGATGTTTAAAATGCATAAATATCCAATTTAAGAGTAGCAAAAAGAAAAAAGAAAGGTTGCTTGAATGCCGTGTTTCATGGCATACGTGCAAGAGGAGCCCTGCAGTGAGTTTCAGTGTGGTGATAAATTGAGACTCTTTGTTCTGCAAACGATTACAGTTGCGTGCAGAAGTAGGTCTGTAATTTGTATGCCCATGCAGGCATTTCAGAATAAAACATGGCACGCAGTGCAGTGTGGGACAGCCCAGAGCCCCTCTGCTCATTGCATTGGCCACAGACACACCGGCCCAAGTGCAACCCCAGCCAGCAGATACCACATGTTCCATTTTTCCGGTGGATTTCAGGCAGCTGAAGATGGAAGGGTATTTTAATTATCTCTGAAGTTAGCTAGAGGAAATTAATGACTTTTAATGAGCACAGGAATCGGTCACCGCAGAGTGTGTGGACCTGCTCCATCTTACCTGCCCATCTGGCAAACTCACGCTCGTTTGTCATGGGGGCAACGTGCATCCTGCTCCCGGGAGTTTAGAACGTGCCCTGTGCTGAGGAAAGCTGCTGCCTGCTGCAGCCAGTTAGCGACACAATTAGACGTGCTGGCACAGGACTTAAAAAATAAGACTCTCCCTGTGCCTTTTTTCCATTCAAAATACATCAATCACTAAGGAAACATCAAATCTGTGGCTTAGCATGTTGTGATGGCCAGGAGTAGAGCGAGACTAAGCTATGCACCAATGCTCACCTTAATGCAGCTTTCAGCACTACATACATAGGCAATAGGAAGGCAAAAGATACTGCAAGACAAAAAATGTTTACTAACCAAAAGGAATAGAATGAAACCAGAAAAGGAGCAACTGATTTATGCTTATGCACAGTTTGGCACCATTAATTATGTTTATAAATTTTCATAAGTTTCTCTTCTTGCACTTCTCAGGTAAAACAGCCGTCAGAGAGGACAGAGCAATTAGACACCTTTTGTTTGTTTTGCTGATGGCAAAAACCTGTTTAGCACCAAAAAAGAGAAAGCAAACCTTTTAAGAAGTAGAAGTATCAGGACCCAAAATCTCCACTCCCTCCTGTCACAAAAATGCTCTAAAATCCTCGTTATGCTGTTATCGATGCACCAATTTGCCCTGCAGCTCCACAACTCCACTTCACTGTCCCATTTCCCAAGACTTAATGCACTTGTATATAAAGGAAAAACAAATTAGCTCAGGCTAATGCATTTTTCCATTGCCAGTGGGCATTGCTGGAAAAGTATATGGAGAAGATCAAAGTGATAGGGTCAGAAAGGAGAGGGTAAACGTTTATAGCCTGCTCAAAGGAACAAACTACATTCCTGCTGCTTGGGAGCACCGGGAGAAGGCCAAATAAGTAATCAGAGCTGGATGCTAGCTTTGCTTCAAAGCAAGCCTTCCTCATAAGGTTATTTCAACGCAGTTTGCACAGTTGCCATATTTGTATGTGCTGGTCCCTTAATTCACACCTGCTGATGTCTCCAGGCCATGCCTGGGCTGCAGTGCCATGCAAGGCATCTGATGTACAAGTCCTCCAGTGGCTCAGCCCCTCACTCTCTGGCAGAAGGGAGAGGAGGGGTGGGAACAGGGCAGGGACCAAAGTTGCTTGGAGAGAGCCAGGGGATGCTCCTTAGGTGGGCACAGTCACCCCAAGGCTTTGACTAAGTAAGAAAGACCATTGGAAAAGTTGTTTTGCCAGAGTGCTTCAGAGGGCGAGCAGCAGGCTTGGGAAAAATGCTGCACAAAAGCTGACATGCTTACATGGGCTGAAAAGAAATATAAATATATCTGTACATTATGTAAACAGATTTTATAAATATAGGCTGAAACATACAGGGGCACTTAGGAGGCAGTTTCCAGAGCTGTCCTGATAAACCAGTCTTGTGGGAAGGCTGTCAGGCTCCCCTGACACTTTCTCTGAGCAGTGGGTGCATGGTGCAGCCTTGCACCCAGCTGATGGAGCATGGTTGTAGGAAGGGCCATTTGGGTGCTGCTGCACATACAGCCAGTAGCCCAGAAGCTTTTGTGCTCATAGAATGGTAGAGGTTGGAAGGGACTTCTGGAGATCATTGAGTCCAACCACCCTGCCAATACAGGAACATTTAGGGCATGTCACACAGGAACAGATCCAGGTGCGTCGTGAAAGTCTCTAGCGGAGACTCCACAGTCTCTCTCGGCAGCCTGTTCCAGGCTCAGCCACTCTCCCAGGGGAAGAAGTTTTTCCTTGGGTTGAGGCAGAACATCCTGTGTTTCCCCTTGCTACCATTGCCTCCTGTCCTATCACAGAGCACCCCTGAAAAGAGACTGGCCCCTTCTACTTGACACCCACACTTCAGATATTTGTAAATGTTACTAAGATCCCCTCTCAGTCTTCTCTTTTCCAGGCTAAATAGTCCCAGGAATGTCAGCCTTTCCTCGTAAGAGAGATGTTCCAGTCCCTTCATCATCTTTGTAGCTCTCAGTTGCACTGTCTCTAGAATTTCCTGTCCCTCAAACTGGGGAGACCAGAACTGAACACAATACTCAAAATGTGGTTTCACTAGCACAGAGAGGCAGAAGAACCTCCCTTGACCTGCTGGCCACACTCTTCTTTATACACATCAGGATACCATTAGTCTTCCTGGCCACAAGGACACATTGCTGTCCCATGGATAAACAGGATGCTCAGGTCTCTGTGAAGCCAGAGGAGCACCAGGGATGGGCAGGAACCTGCACCAAGTGACGCAGCTGCCCTGGATCGCTGAAATCTGCTTCTTGCTGGCAACACTCTCCACCATGCTTCTGGCAGAGTTATGGCATCTTGAGCACTGGCCTTCAAGCAGAAGCATGTCCTGTTTGCAGGCTTTCATGGCTGGCCATCAGTCACCAGGAGGAGAGGAGCATTTGCTGCCTTTCATCTGACAGGTCAGGGACTGCAGGCAGTGTTTGCAGCAGACAACACAGATGCAGTTTGTTGACATCGAGCTGAGCCCATCCTTCACCCCAGAATGACAGGCCATCTGGGAGCTGGAGCCTCCCTGTCTGCTTCCCCCCTTCCCTTTTTGTCAGGCACTGCTGTGTAAGGAGAGAGCTCTGCTTTTCCCCTTCCCGTGGCTCTCCACTGGCTCTGGAGAGTGTCCCACACATCACAGGCATGGTGAGATGCCCAATGAGCTTCCAGATGTGGGTGGTACCCACCATTGGATCAGTGTTTGCAGAGCATGCCCAGCTTTAAGGCCATAGCAGACCCACTAAAGAGGAACTCCTTCTGCTCCCACTAAAGAGACAGACTTGGTGCAGAAGGAGGAACACCACAGAGCCAGCAGCAGCCTTGTCCTTGAAAGCCTTTACCTGTAGCCATCAGAGCTTTGAGCTTTGCCTGTCAGCAGGAGGGAGCTGGTATGCCCCAGCCGCCCAATGCTCTTCCTCCTCCTTGTGCAGGGACATGATTTCTACACAAACCTGGGAACTTAATGAAGCTCAGGAAGGGCAAGTGTAGGGTCCTGCACCCAGGGAGGAATAACCCTATGTACAGGTTTGGGGATGACCTGCTGGAAAGCAGCTCTGCAGAGAAGGACCTGGGTGTCCTGGTGGACAAGAAGTTACCCATGAGCCAGCAATGTCCCTACATGGCAAAGAAGGTCAATGGTCTCTCAGGGTACATTAGGAAGAATGTGGCCAGCATATGTACAGGTTTGGGGATGACCTGCTGGAAAGCAGCTCTGCAGAGAAGGACCTGGGTGTCCTGGTGGACAAGAAGTTACCCATGAGCCAGCAATGTCCCTACATGGCAAAGAAGGTCCATGGTCTCACAGGGTACATTAGGAAGAATGTGGCCAGCAGGTCAAGGGAGGTTCTCCTGCCTCTCTGCCTTAGGGAGGTCATCCCTGGAGTACTGTATCCAGTGCTGGGTTCCCCAGTTCAAGAGAGACAAGGAACTACTGGAGAGAGTCCAGAGAAGGCTATGAATGTGCTGAAGCACCTGGAGCATCTCTGTGTTGAGGAAAGGCTGAGAGCCCTGGAGCTGTTTAACTGGAGAAGAGCAGCCTGAGTGGAGATCTGATCAATGCTGATTAATAGCTGAAGGGCCCAGGACCAGGGTGGGGGAGGCAAGAGGATGGGGCCAGACTCTTGTTGATGGTGACCAGTGACAGGACAAGGGACAATGGGAAGAAACTGGAACACAGGAGGTTCCATCTGACCAGGAGGAAAAAATTCTTTGCTGTGACGGTGCCAGATCCTGGGCCAGGCTGCCCAGAGAGGCTGTGGAGTCATCTTCTTTGGAGACATTCCAAACCTGCCTGGACAGTGTGATCCTGGGAGCCCTTCTCTGGGTGACGCCGCTGGAGCAGAGGGGTGGGACAAGATGGTCTGTCTCCAGAGGTCCCTACCAAAACCTACCATGGTGATGCTATGACCAGAGATAGACAATGGTCAAGTATTTTCCAAGCAGAATTATTTTCCACTGGAAAATGGAGATTTAAGAGATGTGGAGAGTTGCTCAGGCTCAGGATGCTTGTTTGCCAAAAGGCAGAGCCTGTTTGTCGCTACCTGCCAGCCGCAAGCAGAGCCCAGTCCTGGCAGGCTACCTGTCCTCAGCCCCGGTCTCAGGGGAGACACCGTGCTCTGAGAAGAGATTTTTAACATCTGCAGGAGGGAAATTTCCCTCTTCGGGAAATCACTCATGGATGCACAAGCTGTCCTTATGGAGACTCCTGACCAGGCTGAATGACCTACCTGAGGATTGTCCTGAACAAGAAGCCAGTGGAACGACCAGGCTGTTCTCACAGAGACAGACAAACCAGCAGTCCCAACAGAAAGAGCCTGGCCTCACCACCCCTAGAGAGGTTTCTGCCACACCAGCAGCTGCCCCTAAGCACCAACCTCCTTCCTCATCTGGGACAAAATCTTTGTTCTTCCTCTGCATTTCTCACAATATCTCCTACAACTGAATTTAATCCAAATGTCTTTTCAGACTCACATACAGCTCATCTCCCTGCATCACTTGCCTGTGTGATGACCTTCTTCAGGAGCAAGAGTAAGTAGGGAGATGTGTTTTCCTCCCCTGGCAGTCAGGATACATTCCCAACCATTTGACTGTCCTCCCTGCCAGGACACAGGAGTGCAGGAGGTGTCACGATGCACTCCAGAGCCACAGAGCAGTGACACACCACAGTTCCAGCCCCTCCCAGAGTTCACACTCACCAGGTTGCTCCCCAGCCACCCAGAGAAGCCCAAATTCTTCAAGCCCAGGTGCCCATTCAGCAGAAGACACTTTCAAGGGAATGGAGGAATTCCCCTGTGGGACTCTTGAGAGTTCAGAGGGACCTTTCTGTACTTTGGACAATAAAACAAATTCTCCTTCCTATTTGCTCTGTTGAAGAGACAGTGGGGACAGATCCTGGCAACAGCTCAGGATGCTGGTACCCACATTGGGTATAGAATAAGCCAACAAGCAAAAGCCAGGCCTGACGTGTCCCTTCTCTTCTGGCAGATAAACCAGGGAAAAGTTTGTCAGCAGTTGTGTTTTCATTTAAGGACAGGTACCTCTGTGTGCCCTGCACTGTCTCATTGGCCAATGTGCCATTTTCCACAGCTCTGCATATAAATTAAAAGGTTTGCTGTGGTGGTTCTTGCTAGCCTGGGTATGAACAGAAGCAGGGATTTTCTGGAGTTGCAGAAAAGAGGATGAGGTGGGACCCATCTCTCCTCTTGACTGAAAGCAAGGGTAACTGTAGCCTAGCATTTACAAAGAATTACTTAATTTCCTCTTGAATCTGCTACAAGCTTTATTCCAGCACTCACCGTCATTTGTAAACCTTCTCCTTGCGGCCAACAAAGTGTCCCAAGCAAGATCTCAGCCCCATCCCATTCTTTTCCTACTCACAATAAAGATTTACAGAAAACTGTGGCATTTCATTTTAGAATTATTTTGAAAAAGAATGTAACCCCTATTAAGCTCTGAGAAACAGACGTAATGTCAGAAAGTGACCAGAATAGTGCAACAAATTCTACTCCTAATTTCCAAGCTGTCTAGGGTGTTTGCAGTCACACAGAAGGAACACACACATAAATTTGATGAATTACAGCCCTATTTACTCGTGTTATACAGCTCAACATCTTCTGTTGGGGATCCTGCTGCCAAGAACAACCCAAGCAGCTCAAGGCAAAGGGAGGGTGATGGTAGATGATGGTTGAGTCCTGCCAAAGCTCCCAGGAGTTTATCCTCCACTTGCCTTTGTGGCTGGGAGCAAGTGGAGCTCTGCAGACACAGGTAAGAGCTACAATACCCTTCCTAGCATCTGGATCCATTAAATCATATTCCTCTCACTGCCTGCTGAGGCTGGACCAAAACTGAAATGTGGGAACACACTGCTTTCTAGGCGAGCACTCTTTCTGCCGAGCAGAGGCTAAGCATTTTATCAAGATACCAGGCTTAAAAACAGACCTTGTGAGAATTGATACTGAAAACTTACTGTTCCCAAAGCTACTATTAACACTCTAACAGCAGATTTTTCAGGCCATGAGCTCCTGGGTGGGAAGCACATTAACAAACCAGGAGGAAATGGGGTTTCCTGACTTCATCAGGTGTTGCCCTGCCCATCTCCAAAGCTGTTCCTTACGCTTCCCGGGAGAACTTTTAGGAAATTGAGCAACTTATTCACAGCTTCTTTGGCAGAAGCCTCCCTTGGGATCATTAGATGTGCGTTATTAGGCACAGGAAAGCAGCATTAATTTTTTAGCATCATAACCAGAGTTTAAGGCTCCACTTCAAATCCCTGTTTGCCCATGGAAGAGGCCCATCCACCAGGCAGCCAGAGGAGCCTTGCTCCAGATTGGGGATAGGAGCTTCCCTGCCTGGAGGACAGCAGGAGCCAGGCTGCTTGTGTTTGGGAAAGCACCATCTGCACCAAAAACCATCCACCAAAAAAACCGCTAGAGAGGCTGTGACTGTGGCAAGCATTGTTTCTGCTGGATTGGGCTTGTTTGCTTGTTCCCCTGCTCCCAGAACAAATATTAATAGATGTATATACTCATCTTTACAAGCACAATCCCCCAAAGCAGCTCCATGACCTCGCGCGAACCCAAGCAGTGACTCACATCCTGACGTTGAAGGAGACAGTGTTTAACCTACCGTGGCTCCAGATGAGGGTTTAGCAACATGTCACACAAGGACATGACACCGCTTTCCCTCATCCTCCTTACATGCTCCTTATTTTCCCCCCAAAATTTGGGAACAGCTGTAGATGTTCCTAGAGCTCCTATTACCCAGTGAAGCCGAGGCCTCAGTACAGCGCCTTAAGAGACAATCTGGCTATTATGGCACGGACTGCAGCAGGCACAGAGCTCTGTGGGTGACCACTGGTCTCAGGTAGCAGGGACAGATGTGATGGGATGTCCAAATCCCACCTGCTCCCTGACACTTTCTAGAAACAACTGTCCTGCACAAGTGAAAAACCTCACTCCTATTCCAAATCACTGCTGCACTCAAGGAGCTGAGAGTCATTTCCATCAATGCACAAAATTTTCCTTAAGCCCTTTTGTTAGGAAGGGTGACTCACCGAAGTATCAATCTGAGATGTTTTCTCGAGGTATTTTTAGACAGCAGTGGTGGTGGTCCAGTGAGTCACGGCTCCAGTGCTGCCCATTAAACTGAATGCAAAAAACAACGGGATCCAATTTAATGGATTGCTTTCCAGAGCTGTTTTCCCAGAGCTCTGCTTCCCCAGCAGCACAAGCTCTCGCAGCTACGTTTGTTTCTATTGCACCACATTTAAATGATGGGCTTTGTTCCCTACTCACACACAAAAGAATCGAAGCAAAGCCTTTCACCTCCAAATTACTGTAATCCATACTTGATTTGACTGCCTGTACCAGCAATTATTCCGAGCGCAGGAAAACATGAGACAGAAGTAATGCCAAGGAGTGTTCAGAACAAGGTCTGGAGAAGGGTGGTAATGCAGAACAGCACAGATTTGCAGCCTCATGCCAGCTCAGTGGGGTACACCTGCTCTGGGGTGCCTTGGCAGGCCTTCCTCAACAAGCACCCCATTTTCCCCAGCTGGCACTTACCAGGATCCCTCAGGACTGCCCTGCCTACATCTGGGTGCTCAGAGCCTCGCTTCAGCCCAGCAGGAGGCTCACGCATGGCAGGTAGACTTGAGTCTGATGAGGGGCAAGATGGGTCTTTCCCAAACCTGGTAAGGTTAAGTTCTTCAGGCATTAAGAGCACTGGTTTCTTTCACTAAGAAGGGGAAAAAAAAAGGTCGGGTACACTTTGGAGAGCTTTTGTTATTTACCTACAATAAACCTCACACTTCAAAGGGCTAGAGGAACTTCTTGGGAGAACAAGGAGAGGAAAGATTGCCTTGCTATTTCCTGGCAAAGGATAAATTTACTCTCTAATACACCAAGTGATCTGACCAGAGATTTCTGTTTGTTCACTTCAAGTGCGCCTACTGAGAGATTTGCTCAGGTCTGGAAACCAAACAAAGGAATATCGATGGGAACAATGCATCTGAAACCTGCAATAGCTGCTCTCTGGAGATCCCTGTTGTAATTACTGCACTATTTCATCACTGAGCAAGTTCTTCTCTCTTCATTCCCTCACCCTAAGTTCAGGCTAAGGCAAGACATCAAGTCCAGCAAGGTTGGTTTATTTATTTATTTATTTAGGTTTATACAACTTTATACAATGCCTGATGTGCAGCCCATCCAGCAGTGAAATACAAGAGCCTTGTCCAAGGCGCAGGTCCATTCTGTTTCATAACACTAGTGAGCTTTGCCTCATGCAAGAACCAGCCTAAAACATGAAGAAAAAGGGAAGACTTTGGTGCCTTTCCTACCTTGGGATCTCCCTGAAAGGGTGAGCAGGGTTGGGTTCCTCCTTCCTCAGATAGGAAGCTGCCAGCTCCTAGACTCAGAAGTGCTCTACAAATGCAGCAGTTTCTTTCATCTCTGAGTATTCATTTTCAGCCCAGGGCCACCAAAAGCAATACCAGGACCATGATAGCCAGAGCACAGACTGTGGATAATCTCCACACTGTGATGGAACTATGTGTCCTAGACCTACTCCAGAGCCTTGCACCCACCTGAGGCCCTGAACACACCATTTATTTAGAAACAGTCAGGAAAACAGAGAGTGCAAACTGCACAGGACTATCATGTTGTTTCCAGCTCAAACTCATATTCCCTGGGGATCATTCCTCATCACTTCAACCCTTAATCTGAGTCAATTATGCAACACACAGAAGAGACCTGAGCAAGCCTGGCCCTGAAGAGAGGGATAAAAATCCAGAGCTCCAGCTATGATTTATTTCTGTTTGCTCATGTAAGCCCCTGTGTTTGGAGTAAGGGAGGGGTGCTGAGGATGGGAAAACAGAGAAAAAGCAAGCCCCGAGACACCCCGCCCCTCCCCAGAGCCACGTGCAGTTTTGCTCCACTTCACTTGAAAGACGAGAGTTAAAAATCCTACCGGCTGGCACCAGCCATGGGGGATTACAGGTCACCTGGAAAGAAATGAGCTAAAAACAGGGTTCCTAAATTTGGATGCCCTTTGGGGGATGCCAAATAGGGACAGAGAGCAGCAGGTATGACCTGTCCTTTCCTGGCTTGCCCTAGCATGAGAGGAAGCATCAACCCTCCCCACCAGCCCAGAGAAGTCTGTGCTGCCTCCTGCCTTCACTTGCTCAGGAGGGGTCTGAGAGAGAAGTGCAGGGGAAGTCTAATGGAGTCTGTGGTTTAACCTCAGCAGCTTGGGTACCTGAGGGTCAAGGGTGACCCATCAGATCAAGAGGTGGCTACTGCCCGAAAACGCCCCACAAGGGACCTGATGGGAGCATCCTTAGGGGGCTGTGAAGAGATGTAGAGTAAAAGCCACTTTCTGACATTAATTCCTCTGTAGGCAGACAGGGAAGAACTGCAGGAGAGTTGTACAAAACCTCCCCTAAGTCAGAGGGACCAGATGATCTCTGAGGGCTGACAGAGACAGCCCCGCTAAAATGAGGCATAACAGCAAGTTGTTTCTCCGAGCTTCAGGCCCAAGAAGGTAAGACACACAGGGGTCTGGATGGTCCCCATCAGGAACATCTGCCCAGGCAGGACAAATGGCTTCTGCCTCAGATTTAGCCCAAGAGAAAACTGCCTCAATAATCCATATCGATATGAGAAAAACTAGAGATGACTGATCTTCACTGATACCAGCAAAAAGAAGAGAACTGCAGGAAAGTTTCCTCTGGAAAATTTTAAATATTTCCTGGTAAATCTCCACGCAGCGCTACAACTTTGGTCACAGAACACATTTATCACGCTATCAGAAGTCTCCTGCTTCCCAGCCACATCTATGCAAGACTGCTTAGAAAGAGGCTGTTAGCCAAAGCTGCTTTTAAAGCCAATGCAGCCAATAAAAAAACCCCAACTTTAACTGACATCACTGATTTCATGCAGTTGCTTAATAAGATAAAGCAGGAGAGAAAAAAAACAAACCAACAAAACAAACAAACAAAAAAACCACAAACAACCCAAAGAAGCCATCCACAAGCAAAAAAAACCAAAAAAACCCAAGCAATATTTGAAAAGTTAAGCCCTACTGTCACAACATCTTCAGACAGGTTTAATTATTTGCTTTGTTAAAAGAATGTGCGAGTCAGGTATTTTCATTTCATACATTTTTAAACACAGAGGTTCAAAATGCTCTGCTTTGTGGCAGACGGCACTTTCCATTTGAAGAAAAAGAAATCAGTTTTTTTCACAGTGTTTATCCGAGTCCAGCCTCTACCAGTTTGGGGCTTTCTATGCTCATGGCTGAACCCCACCATCCACTACATGCACCCCAGGGACAATGGACCCCTGCCTCCTACAAAGCAGCATGACAGCCCCTCAGGCCTGGCCTGTAGCCACTGTCATCAGAGCCCACCATGGTCAGTATCTCCCAGAGCCTCCCACAGTTCTCAGCATCACAAAGGCACCAACTCAGAGCAACACCTAATAAAAGTAGAGGCAAAAGTCCAGGAAGCTGAATGCTATAGAAGCAGTCTATAAAGAAAAAGCTGGACCTCATTTTCCTACACCAAATGATTAAAAAAAGCCACTGTGTAAGCAGTTTTTGCAAGATGAGGAAGATCATTTGGAAAATAAGCCTGGCAGGATGCATAGATGTGTCTGTTAAAATGGTACTTGGAAAAATGCATGGTAAAATGATACCCATCCAAACATCCATTTCTAGAAATCAGCAACAAAACCCTTGGAACTGCAACATTTTGGTCTGGACTAAAGCACATCAGCACTTTTGAAGAGTTCTGCTTCAATTCCTTCCCCTTTTGGGTTTTCAGAAGGCACCAGCTGGTTCCCTCAACTTCTCCCAGTCTCTGTTTCAGGAAAATCAACGACCAAACATTCATACCAAGACACCCAACTTCCTAAAGTTTCACCCCAAATTCTTCATGAGGAAGGTAACACTCAAGAGAGCCATGCTGCCCAAACATACATTGCAACCACTATACGGCCTCTGAGGTGCATCTTCACACTCCACAATATATAGTTATTTAGATGAGTGGTTTATCTGCCAGGAACTGGAACATTTAAGGGGTCTGGAAGGGTGATAAGCATTTCATGAAGGGGTTTTCTCACAAAGGGGTTTTCTGCCTATCCGGCTTCCCAGTTACCACTGTCCTGCTCAGCCACAGTTCCCTCCATCCTTCCTTGGCACTGAGCAGAGCCACAAGCAGCCAAGCATATAAACCCCACATAAACCCCACATAAAATGGTGCTGCACTTGGAGACCATTGTCAGGTTTCCTGACAAGAAGCTTGGCAGGCAAATTGTATTAATACACTGGTATAAGGACACTTATCTTTAGTGGTGAAGCTTTTCAGTCAAAGTATACAA
This sequence comes from Chloroceryle aenea, assembly GCA_013399075.1. Taxonomy (NCBI): domain Eukaryota; kingdom Metazoa; phylum Chordata; class Aves; order Coraciiformes; family Cerylidae; genus Chloroceryle; species Chloroceryle aenea. The sequence continues at coordinate 225,044 of VWZY01009577.1, forward strand.
AGCCCTACAACACCCACACAGACAGAAAAGAGAAAAACATGTTTCACCTGCTCAGAACAAGAGAACAAAAATACAAGGACAGAAGCAGAATAGCTCTTTGGAGGAAAAAGGAAGAAAATCAAATCAAATTTTAAAAAAGCAATAACAATAAAAAAGCCCACATCAAGACATTTTGTTCACACATTTCAAAGGCCACATATTTTAGCCTCCCTACCCTCCTTGCTGGTGACATGAGAGGCCAGCCCTCCCCAGCAGCTCAGGTAAACGCCCCATCATGGGTAGAATGTTCCCAGACACAGAACAGGAAGCAAGGAAAGGACTGAGGACAAACCCAGCTCTCCCCGAGCTCAGCAAATGATGACAATAAATTTGTTTCATTTGCAGGCAAGAGGAAAATACGGCATTTACTGGATGTCCCCAGTGCTTCCCAGAGATCATGAGGGCAATGCTGGGCAGTCCCCAAGAGGTGGCCAGAAACAGCACACTAACTACACTTGTGCAGCACCCACATAGGTAAAAAAAAAGCCATTAAATTGATCTCAGCTGCCTGTTTGGAGCAGACATTGGGCCAGAGTCCTCAAAAAGTCCTTTTGCACCAGTTTTGTGATTTTGTTATCAGTTCTTACAGAAACTTGGATTCCTGCCTCTGCAAACATTTGTGCTTTGACATGTGCTGACTTTATTTCAGCCAGGATCATTAGGAATGGCTGGGGGAAACGCACAGGAAAGGATGCGAAGGAGGCAGTAGATGGAGTGATCTGGGCAAAGTCTGTCTTTCTCTTCAGACCATGTCCACCAGCCCACCACTGCACTTTGAAGGGAAGAGTGCTTTATTTAGAGCAGAGAACTCCAAAACTCACAGTAGCACCACTTGTCCAAGGCTTCTGAGTTAGGTCTAGAAGGAGCTGCTATGTCCTGAAGGCATTGCCCTGCTGCTGACCTGGGGTTTGTCTGCAGAAGGAGAACTGTAAGAAGTCAGGAATATCTGTCTAGGGGAAGGAACTGGAGAGACTCCCCAGTGAGATACTTTGGAGCAAGCAGTTGTAGCAGGACATGTGTTTGACATTCTTGTTTTGACTGAGATCCAGCACTCTGGAAATGGAAAGTCACCTGTTGTCAGAATGGGAAGTGCATTTTGTAAGTGCAAAAAGCATTTATGTTTACCTCTCAGCTGAGGTGGGATGTCTGAGAGCCAAGTGCTCCCCAGTAACAGCTCCCATGTGGCTGAGCTATTGCTGATGGAAGAAGCTTTGACAAGAATGCTGCTACTAGATCTGTATTCATGGCAGAGAAGAGTCAAAAACTCACAACCACCTCTCTGGATAAACAAGAGAGCGGGAGGAAGGATTAGAAGACAGCATCTTATTGAGCTCTGGAGACCAAGGACTGGAGAGGAGACAGTGCTGGTGGGAGGAGAAGGGATGAGTCCACTCTGAGGGTCTGGTTCCTCTGCCATTCCAATCGCATGCCAGAGTTTTCTCTGCTCCACTACTCAGTCTTGAAAAACTTTATTTTATCACAGTGTTAAAGAGTACATTAAAACAGACTAAAAGCCATGCTGGCTTATTGGAACACTACATGGAGGCGAATTTTAGTGAAGTCAGAAAAATGACTTTGAGACCGAAGCACATCACCACACAGCTGCTGGTAGGGAAAACTGTGGCAGAGCGAGCTGCAGTCAGCATCTCAAATGGGGACCCACCAAGAACCACCACCTCTACAAATCAGACAATTTTTAATTCATTACTCATGCTGCCCTCTAAGACTGGATACTGCGAGCTCATCTGTTCAGCCTCAGTTCTGACACTTGGAGATTTTTCTTTCTGAGCACTTGCATCAATAGTCATAAGTTATTTTGCTTTTAATCCATTAGTGTTTACCATCACATTAAAACCCTCTGATCATTTTTCCAAACTCCTTTGGCCTGTAGTAGTAGCATCATTTCTTTCTGCTATTCCACCCTTAAAATTCTGCTTTTTATAGCAAAGCAGCCCTTCAGTTCAGCATCTGAACTGAGCCTTTGCAAGAAACCTACTGATTAGGATTTTGTACTGTTAAAATGGTCTTTTCTAGAAGTCAATGAAAACTAGCAGCACATTACCATAGGACCCCTAACATAATTTCTGGTTACCAAGGTGATTTCCTTGGGGAATTTTCTACTGAGAAAATAAAAATAATTTTTAAAGAAAAAATAAGACCCGCAGTAGATTTCTCAAGTACAAGTGTGAATTTCAATACACAATGCTTTGCCTCGGCTCCATTGTTTGACAGTACTTTAAACAGAAGCTATAGAAAATATTTGTATTTGGACTGATACTGTGTTGATACCTGCTGAGCACTCTCTTCAACAGGAGAACTCAGAGTGCCTTTCTGGCAGGCCTGCCTGTTACACGTGAACACGATGAGGTGCTTGTGGACACCCAACTGAGAAGCATTTGCCACAATTTTATAACTGCGTTCGCTATAAACGCACAACTGCTTGCTTGTTAGAGAATGGCTACACTGAAGAGGTGACAAAATGTCACAGGGGCTCTGGAAAATAGCATGTTTTATATAAAAACTAATAAAAATTACTATGGCCCTCCATGCCAGTCATCTTCTGAACATGGAGCAGCAGCATCAAAGAACCCTGAATCTGTAGGAAAGGGGCTGAGAGAGCAGCAACTTACTCAGTGCTCATGAATTTCATGCCTCAACATTTATAAATGCACAAGAAAACCCATAACCCTGCCTTTTCACTGAGTGAGGTCATTTGCAGCATTAAGAAGGAGTAAGACACATTCCTCTAATTTAAGCCTCAGTCTGTTCCACAAAGACTATGAGACCTCTCCAGGGCACACGACACAAGTCAAGCCCAGAACACGCCAGGCAGGGGACGAGAGTGGGTATTCTTTGTTCCTTGCAGCTCACAATAAGCAAGAAGAGCCACAGCACAGAAACCACCTCTCTGAGCTCCTCTGAAAAGCATCAGTATTTACTTTTCTGGTTTGTTGTTTTTGGTTTTTTTCCCTTTAAAAATTACTATCCTGGTTTTGTTTGGCCTCTGCCAGCCTACCTTTCAGGATGCAGAGAGGCTGCTGGACCTCCTTCAGGCCTTTGTGGTCTCAGGATCAAGCTGCAGAGCAGTCAGTGAAATCTCCAACATGCTGGAGGAGCAGGAGAGAGCAGTTACACGAGATGAGCCCTGGACTCGTTCCTTAGCACCAGGCCGGCAGACACACTTCTGCCTTCCTAGTGGCATTTGCTTTCTGCAACCTGTCAAGCACAAATTTGACAGCAGGCTTCAGGGCTGTGGTCCCAGATAGGGACCAGGAGCTTGAGGAGGGGCAAGTCCCTGTTCCCTTCTTAACCAGAAGACACTGCATGTACCAGGAGGTGAAAACCCTGCAAACAAGGCTGTGACTTCATGCAAGCTAAACTGTACGCAGCAGCCAGGTTTGAAATGATGCAATTTCTAAAAGGCAAGATTAAACACAACCCTTCACCCCAATCTGGCTACTCACAGATCACTTTTTATGTGCCAGCTGTGGTCTGCCAAATCTTTACTTGCATTTCACTATTTAAAAAAGCCAAGTCAGCACAACTGAGAGCCCCTCCTGTCTCGGTGCAACTGATCTTGTGCTGAGGAAGTAGTTAAAAGCAAAAAGCTACAAGAAGAAAGTTAAACCCCACCCCTACCCACAGTTGTCCCATACTCTGCAGCAATATAAATATGCTAAACATTTGGATTTAAGATAGCAAACATCAAGAAGTTTGCCTTATTACTAGGTAATGACAACTGCACATTTAGCATCTTCTCAAGGGTGGCCAACAACAGATGGCAAGGGAAAGGAACAAGACCAACACATGCCTGGCAAACGGCCTGTCCCACCACAGCCTTTCCCAGCCACAAGTGCTTAGTGATTTCCTGAGCTGGGAGTTGTCTCTGAACCCAGTGCAAAGCAGCCACCATTGGATTTAGGCCACAAGTTTAATTGTTTCTTCTAAGCAGTTTTTTTTCCTAGCTTCCCTAAAATGACAAACCTTGGAATTTGTGATCTCCTTTTGGGCATCATAGAGAGCTGGAGAAAGACCTGAGCAGCTCCATGGCTCTGGGAAGTTAATGCCTCTGGTAGGAATGCACATGTCTTCCTGGGGCACTTCTGCTCTAAGACCTCAGAAACTAATCCCCCTCGGACCTGCCCAGCAGAGCCCAAGCCAAACACAGGCACACAGGGATATTTAGGTATTTTACAGCCATTCTGGTTTTGTGGGAGGCACCATGTCAAGGACACAACCACTGTGGCAAACACACTTTGTAACTGGTACCACCACCTCCAGAAGAAGACAAAGACCCAACTACCTATTGCAAATCTTTCCTTTCAGCTGCTCCAGCTTGGCTGGAGTTTTCTTGGCTTGAACATTTAGTGTGCCACGTCTCAGCTCTCATTGCAAGCCTGCAGCTCCCCTCTCTCCCAGGACCCTGATGGTCTGATTCAGCTACACTGCCACATCCCAAGAGCTGAGCAATGATGTGCAATGTGCAACAGGCACCCGCTTAGCACCAGTTGTTTATTGAAGTCTTCTCTGTTTTCTAAAATAGTTTATAAAATGGCTGTTTTTCACATGATAAATGACTGGCAGCTGACCTTTTCCATTAATAACTTAATTCTTGTAGAAAGAGCAGATTTCCCCATGTGGTGTGATGTGGAGGTTGAACAGTAAACCACACTATACACAGATGGCCACGAAAAGAGGCAGCACACGACACTGTTGAGCAACACTGCAAACAGGAGCGTGCTCGGGTAATTTTCAGAATTTTAAATGTAAGTTTAAGGAAAAAGCCTGATTTATTTTTGAACCAGAGCCTATGTACCAGCATTGCATGTTCTGTCTCAGCTTGCCCACAGGAATCCTTTGCCCAGCAGCTGCCTGTGAACTTCTTACTGCTGACATGAGACACGAGCAGCAGAGTCCAGCAGCCTTGCTTGGGTTATTCCAACATCCAGCTGCATGCGTTTCTCTTGTCTTGCTTCTCTTTCTCAAATTTTCCATCCTCTCCAGAGTATGACAGGAGTGGTGTTCAGCAGAACCATTTCCAGGTCTCCTGTGAACCCTTCAGGATCCACTGGGGCTTTTGCATAGGAAACCAGTGAAGGCAAACAAAGAATAGTGTTGCTCTAGACAGAGGGAAAAAAACCCCAAGGTTCATCTGATGGGAAAGAAAAGCATCTTGTCACAGAATGGAAATTAGTTCTGAATTATTATTCAACATTCCTAAAACATCCAGCTTCCATACTTTATAGCACTGTTGAAAAGACAGGACAGATCAAACTTTTCTTTCTTTCAGCACACATTCCAGAAATAGTGGGGAAACCCCCACGTGTTGTGTTTATGCAGCAAGGCCAGCAGCTGCCGAGCAGCAGTGCCTTTTTGCTTCATTTTCTGACTTTTTCTCCTGCTTCCCCGTGCATCTGTGTGTATGCATCCAACACTAAAGCAGAAAGGTGCACTGATGAGCTCACTCGCTGTGGAGCATGAAGCCTGAGGGAGCAAGAACCCATCTGATCCCAGCTGCTGCATTACACAACCACCTAATTTTGAGCGCAGCCCAGCTAACGAATGGCACCGTTTCACACACATCTGGGGCTGCTCTTCAAAAGCCCAGGGAACACAGAAATGTGGACTTCAAAGTTTCTGTGGTTCCTTTTGAAGGTCCACCCTAAAATGAGTATCTCCTTCCCAGAAATCTACTCTACACCTTATGCTAATTTATTCAAATTAATGTCATATGACCCCCTGTAAAACAGAAATCATCTTCCATCTCTTACCACTAGGGTCTAAATCCAAATCTGCTGATTTAAAAAGAAACGAAGAACAAAATCCCAGCAGCTTTGTGAGCAATATTTGATACTGGGTTCTATAAATCCTCAATCAGATTGAACTGCATGTATAAGAATATGAAAGAAGGGGCTGATTAATAGCTTGTTGAAGTTAAGATCTTACTGCACAGCCAATGGAGGGATTCATTACCCAGATGAGAGGAATATGCTTTCATAGCACCAGGGCACTATTTCCACATGGACACACAGTTGGACAGTTCAAACATCAGGACTGTTTTAAGAAAGGTGAGGAAGATGAAGGCCCGGAGGAGCAGCCACACATGGCTCAGGCTGAGGTCTGCAGCACAGCCAGGAGGCACAGGGACCACTGTAGAAAGCTGCATTTCTGGTCCCTCTCCAACTTTCACAATGTTTTCAACTTCAGTTCCTGGGAATTATGTGTTACTTGGGTATTGCAACGTCTGGGGCTGTGACCTGCCTGTTTGGGAATAGCAGGAAGAGACACAGACATTTCCCCCAGCTCTGGAAAGCATGAGGCAGGGCTCCAATTTCAGTCTCCACGTCATTGTAAGACCAACATTTTACATCTCCTGGGCCAAGCTGAAGGCAGCAGTGGCTGGACCAGGCTTGGGGACACACCTCCAGGCAAGGGAAGAGGCTTTCACCACTCCCATGTTCACCTTGTCAGCAACACAGTGTAAGGTGATGTGCAAGGGCAGGAAGCACAAGAAGTAACCGCTGATGGGACTGGTTTACAGGGTTCCGTGCCAGCTGAGGTGCAGACCTTTGGTCCTGAGGGACCAGCTGAGCCCTGTCCATATAGCCACATCTCACAGAGCTCAACCGAGCTTTTAGGAGAGGTACACTGGAGGTGAGAGGGGTGTCAGACAGTTGATAACTGTCTGCACATGCAGAGATGTCTGGGAACCTTTCTTTAAGATGATGGAGAAGTTCAAGAGGAAGTTTTCCAGAGGAAACACCTTCTCTACCACCACTCTTCACATACAGCTGACCGAATAGGAGATGCCATGAGGCTGCAGCAGCAGCATATAGGCATTCTGCAAACAAGAAAAAGCCAAAATCTCTTATAGGAGAGGGAGAAGAAAAAGCTGGACATGTCACTTGCTCAAACATAAGATGCTTAAATGACCTACAGCAAGAACAAAGTAACTTTTCAACTAAGAAAAGCATAATCCCTTCTGCACAGCACACAAATATTCTCTTCACCCACAGCCAAAATGGGGACAAGAAAAACATAGTTGCTTGGAAGCGCCTTGCTCCATTTCAGAGAGCAGTGATACACCTCCTCGTGCTAACCATCAGAGACCACAACTGCATGGACCTCCACTAAATTAGTCTTGGGTGATAATGACAAGTTGAGTTTTAATGAGCTGACATAGGCTCTGGCCAGCCCAAGCATTGCCAATATTTTTAAAAGCAGAAGCACTGGAACACCCCTGGGGCTGGAATATAAACAATCTGAAATTTATTCCCAGAAGAAGTTACTGAATTGCTCTGATGAGCAGTAGGTTGTTTACTGCCAGTTTTTACGAGTTTTTTGACATGAATCATCTGGCGGATTTGAAGCAAAATGAAAGAACCAATGAACAAAAATATACAACCGTCGCTGGGAAAAATTAAAGAAAAAAGAGAAACTAGCCTACTTTCATCAACTTCAGCAAGCTAACAAACTTTTAAAAAAGCTTGAAACACACATCTCTCCTTTTCTGCCTAGGCTTGTGCTTCATTTCTTTCAGGGGGATGATAGGAGCAGAGTACCCTGAGGCTTGTTCTCTAGTCAACAGAAGTGAGCACACCCAGTAAGCACCACTGATTATGAGAAGCAGGTAGGAGCAAGTTTAGTATCTAAAATTAGGTATGATTATGGATGCTCTTCAAATTTTAAGTTTAAATTACATTAAGTGCCACGAATTTAGATGCTCTGTTTTGAGAGAGAGTCTGAAATCTACACAATTCATTATTTATGAGCCTAAGAAAACACCTTGAAATATGTTGAACGTACAGCTCTGCTTCTATCCCTTTCCCATGGCATACGCACTCCCAAGGCTCCCTTCCTGGACCTCTGGAAGGGAAGTTTTGAGCCAGTGTCAGCAGAGCCCTTCCCTTCCCCTCTGCATGATGTTCTTCAAATGCTGAAAAGTTATAAAAAAAAACCCAAAACAATACAAAACACTAAATCCTTCTAAGCAGCTTAAAGACAGACTGTGCACTGTCTGGAACTCTAAAATCAAGAGCTGTAATCTTCTGCAGCGTGTCCCTTCAGCAAAAACTGCAGATAGAGGAGGAGACCTGCCTCCGGCCCTGATGGCTGCTCAGAATTAACAGGATTATCACAATTTCATCTTTTGGCACTTCCAGAGCAGTTCTCCACAGGCTCCAGGTGCTGCTTCAGCCAAGAGAGGGAGAGTCACACCTGATGTTTTCAGCTATTTGGAGAAGATGATGAATTATCCTAAACATGATCATCCCCCTGAGTATGAAAAGCACATGTACTCAGAGGGCTGTCCTCTGCTTTCCAGAGCTGCTTCTCCATCCAACTCAATCTGCCTGTGTGCAAAAGCAGAAATACAGAGACCAAAAGAGGTGAGCTGGATCCTGCCAAGCTCTCGTTCTATTTCACTTTGCCTTTTTTAGAAGCAGCTTTGTCATTGCAAAGTTTCCGTCAACCCCCAAATCCCAAGATCAGCAATTCAGCACACGAGACATTCAACAAGAATAGATTTAATTTCTCCAGGAAGAGAGAAACATGTTCCATAGCATCACCTAGAGTTTGGAGAGACCATTTCAGGTCAGACTGGAGAAAGCCCTTCTGATGGCATTGGCTGGGTACCCCGCAGCAGAGGTGCTCACTGGGTCAATAAGAAGTGAGGCACTCAGCACCTGGCCGTTGCTTTTGCCTCTCTCCCATTTCTCAGGCTGCAGCAAGCTTCTGGGACATCATAGGTTGATAGATCCTTAAGTGACCACAGACACTTGGCCAGTTTCTGTGAGCTGCTCCATTTCTCCATGCTGCTCCATGCTGCTTCCACCATGATTCCCCCAAATCAACCACACTCATCATAAATCATTTCAGGGCCAACAGATGCCTTCAGGGCTGAAGTCTTCACAGAATCAAATAAGCTGCAGCAATGTTAAGGAAGGTTACGGGTGATGCACAGAGCACTGCAGAAGGGAAGCTGTGGGTGGGCAAGAGAGGGCTGCAGATACAGAGCCTTGGGAGGATGCCCAACAGTGCCTAGCCCAATCCCAGGCACCTGGCACCAGATGCTGTGGGGACAAAGTCCTGGGCAGAGGACTTCTTGCCATGCATAGCTTGCTCTTAACCAGCTATCACACAGGCTGCACCCAGTTCATTTCAGTAACATGGAATGACGTGCATGCACAAGGACCTCAGTCCAGTTTATAGAAGTAATGTTGGGATCATATGGGTGATGAATTAGGGATTTAACTGCTCTGCACAGTACAACATTTCGGGAAGAAAAGGCACATCACCTTGGCTGTGTGCTTCAGAGTTCAGAAGGCACAGCTCCTGGGTTTCAAAAAGTACAACTGCATGCATTTAAAGAACTATACCAGCAGGCACCTCACATCAAGATGAAAATTTTTGCTGACTCTCATCAAAGCAGTCAGGAATTACAAAGTGCCTCCCAACACCATGGTGCCACACAGCCAAACTGACTACAGCACCCCAATAAACAGCTATGGATCTTCAAATGTATTTCCCTTTGCCACCTGGACCTTTTCCCTGCAGCAGCCAAAACCCTCAGGAGGGACCTGTTCCCCCTGTTCGGAGCACAGAGAGCAGCTTCTCTGTGTGTACCTCTTAGTTTGGTAACTATTATCACAGCTCTTTCTGTAGATTTTCTGGTTATGGAATGGCAAGAAACCCACTCCTCCCTAAACACTTACCGCTTGCTTATTGCTCAGCGCAAAGAAAAGCCAAGAACATACGGCAGGAGTAGCCCAAACTGAGCTATGCTTTCCTCCAAGAAGGTTGTGAGATAGCCTAAGATGACAAGCCCTGTATTTCCCAAATTCAGGAAGCAACTGGGTATTTGGACCATGACATTTGCACTATGGGATACAGAACAACCTCTCCAACCCAGACTTGTTCATATGTAATGTGACAACAGGTGGAAATGGCTCAGTCTACAATAGCAGGCTACATCACCATTTGCAATCTACCTCTACTGGCCATTTTCCAGTAGCCATATTCTCACACCCCAAAGAAAAATGGCACAAATAGTATTGATGAGGGAAAGGGTTAACGGGAAAATCTGTATTTTGTTTCATTAGGAACAGGATTTAGGTTTTACTTTATTTTTAAGGTTACACTAAATTAAAGGTAATCCTGATAAAGGAACAGCTTCATCCATCTAAAACTTGAATATTAAAATAAATGGAGATTTGTGCACACACAGATACAACTGCGCTCTCTGGTCTGTGCAAACACCAGTCAATGAACAGAAGTTCAGATGGAAAGGATATGATTAAATTTGCATTTCTTTGTGCTCAGAAAGAGACTTACATGCATTACACAGGAAAGAAAGGAATGATGCTCGTTGGGTTTCTCCTTTCAAAGTGCTTGATCTAAAAGGATATTTAAAAAAACCTCAGTTATACAAGACAGAGTTGCATATGAGCTGAAAATAAAAATAGTTAAAGGTTGGTATTATAATGAAAAAAAAATTTAAAAAGCAAAACTTCATACAATTCTAGGTTAATGAAACACATCTTGAATGTTTCCTAAATAATGACAGCACTTCCCACTCATTGTCTCATCTTCAGAAATGTTGTGAGCCTTTTCTAGCCACTTCTCTGTGCAGGTTGCTGACCCATCTGCACAGATCCAAGATAAGTTTTTCAACTCTGATGCAAAATTTATTCTTTCTGAGGTGTTTTGGAGGGACATTCACATTTCAGAGCATGGTCCTTGGACCAGCACTGTCCCCTAGCACGGGTACCACCCCACCTATCTGAATGGAGGTGATGCAAAGCTGGTCAGCAGCAGCTGAGCTACATCTGCACAGGGGACAGAGTGTTTGTGACACAAGACCAGGCACCCCATTAGCTGCAACACACTGCCTGTGGGCAAAGCTACGTGTGCTGTGTCTGGAGTCAGCACCCCTCAAACCTTTACCACTGTCAGGCATGGCAGGAGTGATTAAGCCTGAAAACTCACTAGGAAAATGATTTCAGACATAAAGCAGTAAATGCTGAGCCTTGTCACCTCAAGCCACAGTAGCCTGGAATAACACCATGTCATGAATCAGAAGCCTTAAACGAGTCAGCTGTTCAGAGAAGCCACTCACTCCTCCACCAGCGGCAAAAAGCTGCTCTCCAAAACCCTGCTTGTGGGGTCAGTGGCTGGAGCAGGACTAGAGACAGAGACTTCCTGAGATGTTTTGAGTATGAAAAGACCATTCCCATTGCACAAAAATGTCGATCTTGGTCTGAAGAAGGCAACATTCCACTTCTCCCCCCCACAATACAGACATCTGCCCTCTCTGAGAGGCTACTGATGAGCAAAGCCACTGGTACTGATGGGGCAGGCACAACCAGCAGAGATCCAGAGCAACAGGCCGTTCGAAAAAGGTCAGGATTTACACTGGTATGACAACACCTTTGCCAAATTTTAGTCTGACGCAAATTAACGGTGCGCAAGAGACACTAAGCCCTGGGAAGTGAATGTTACCTGTGGGAAGTCCATCAGAGCTTAGAGAGGGGGTTTTGCAGAGACAGAGATGTCACATCACTTCCGTAATCCATTTATTGTTTGTAAAAAATACTCAGACTGGCACACAGAGTCCCAGCCTATAAAGGTTAATAATTCTCTGGGGCTTTGAAGGAGATAGTTTCCCCCAAGTCTGAAAATATTAAGACAGAGATGCACCAAAATCTGAATGTATTTTAGCAATACAATATTAACTTAAATTGGGTACTAAGTGCGGAAAGGTAATACCTGACCTTGTTTGTACAGAAGTGCTCTCATTTCACGCTTATGTCAAAAATGCATTCAAAAGAAACAAAAAGGGGATTAAGTGTTCTCCTGTAATGCTCCTATATCATGTTTCCTAAAATTTCTGGATTAATAAAGGAACGGGATTTTATTACATGCATGAGAAATTTAGTACAAAATTAAATTAATATATCTATTTCTATTACTGAAACAGGGCAAAACACAGAAAGAGCAGTATGTTTGAAGTGGTGAAAGGGTAATGTATTTCTTCAGCTACAGATGTTTAGATTAGTAATGGTGGTAAAAAGCAACTGTTTTGTTCCCCTTTAAATGTAACTCACCGTTTTTCTACATTCAAAACAACTCTGAGAAGGAACAAACAAACAAATCTATTTCCTGCCCGCAGCCTATGGCAACTTAAATGTCCAAGCTTGCGAAGATTATAAAGGGACTCCGAGAACATTATGCAAACCAGAAAACAAGCTAGTTTCTTTCTGCACAGCTACAAACCAACCCCCCCCAGCTTTATATGAAGGCATTTAGATAAGGCACATTCCTAATGAAAAGAGAAAAAAATAAATGTGTAATTGGATGATGTGGCATTATGGTATTATTCTGAACAGTGATGCAAAGCTGCGCAAAGATAAAACAGCTGTCAGATAATCTTCATGATTAATTCCAAAAAGCTTTTGCATTCAGATCTATTGCTCTTACAAGACACTAAATAACAAACTAAAAGTCATGAATTAAAAAGCCAGAACAGTTCCAGAGGGCGAGCAATGCAGCTTTGTCCTCCTTTCACAGTGAGAAAAACAAGGTTTGCTGCAGTTTAACCTTTGACTTCCACAGCTCCTTTGAAAAAAGAAATGTGTAAAACTACAGACATTTATTTCTAAAATCCACTTAATATGTGCTTGTTTTGACTCAAGGAGGACTAAGCAGACGTCATGTTGGACTTTCAGCTCCAAAAACTATGCAAATCCAGCTTTGGGCATTAAATTAGATCAAGTCAGTGTCTGAAGCTAGCTCCTGGTTGGTGGAAGCAACTCCTCACTACTACCTCATCTGAAATAATCCCTCAGCACCCCAAACTAATGCCTCAGTCCTGAGCCCACAGCCCCCCAGGAGAGTTTCAGGGCCCTTGCCAATATGAGGAGCAGCTCAGTGACCATCAGCCTCATGTGCTTATGAAGCCACAGCAGCTCTGTTCAGGAGGAGCACAGGTAAAAGTAAATGCAACAACACCACGAGTTGTGCTAGAAAACCTTTTCATCTGCATTTCAAAGTTCATTACAGACAAAATGCACTAAAGTGCAAAAAAGTTTTAGATGCTATACACAACTGTTGTTTTAAAGATTGATGCTACATCTGCTGTTCCTTCAGCAGGAACTGTCAGCGTGTCTCAGCTGCCAAGGCTTTGAGTGACCAAGGGATTCCACCCAGTCCTGGTTTGAGTGCTTCGTTAGAGCCCCTCCTGTAATTAATCCACTGAGCACTCATTTTCCTGCCCTGACCCTAAACCCTGACATACTTCCACCCCTGGAAGACACATCACATCCCACCAAAAGGGCCCAGCAGCAGATGAGCTGCAGCCCCCAGCAGCTCCATTGTCTGCTTCCACTGAAATAACTCTGCAAAGCCCCAGGTAACAGAGGGCTTCAGCAACAGCAATCCAATACCACTCCAGGCTTTTTTCTGTATATCACAGAAACATTTGTGTTTAAAAAATATCCTTTAAGAAACATTTTTCTGAAAAATATTAATGCAGAAGGAAATTCTCCAGGCTTTTCCATTTTAAGATTTCCACACAGGCTGAAGCTGTGGAGGTGTTGAGCTGCAATCCCTCTGGCTGCAGCTGTGCTCTTTGCAGGGACCACCTCAGTTACCAAGTCGACCAGCTGGCAGCTGGGATGCTGGGTCAAACTGGGCCGATGCTTCTAACCCAGCTCCTCTGGGCAGTCTGCACAGCTATACTTGGGGTCAGTTTGTTGCACAGGAGCTGTAAACAATCAGTAAACAACTCTGGGACACATGAAGAGAGCAAACTGCTGTGGGGGGAGGACCTGGGGAACCAGAGCTCACCTGTGACTTCACCAAGACTGCTGTAACACAGTCAGAAAACCCCAGAGGGTGACATGAATGTCTCCATAACAGCTTCAGCAGCCACAGTGTTTGACTTTGCAGTCTCTATTTTTCCTTCACTGTTTTCATTTTAGTACATAATACATCAACCAATTGAAAAATTAATTAAATTTCAACTTAAAAACCTCACAATTTTTATGTGAATCAGGCTCATGATTTCCAAGAGTTTTGCAGGAGAGCACCAAGTCCCATTGATGGGGAGCTGCTTGGGCAGCAAGCACCTCGAGAACACCACAATTGGCCCATTGCTGAATCAATCCCTGCACATTCCCATAACTGCTCTCATGATGGGCTGATCACTGCTTTAAAAAACACCATCCCTAGGATCTGATGGAACGCATCCCTAGCAATGCCTTCTGCTGCTATCCTACTAAACAACATCTGCTATAAATAAGCATGTTTCATCAATAATACATAAAGAACATATTCAGTGCGGGCTGTAAGACAGATGTATATATTGAACCATCCAATAATTTCCATGAAGAACAAATGTACTCAAGTAGTACTGAAGCGGTAATCACACAGTGTGAAAGACACTATAAATAGTTTTTAAACTTGGGAACATTTTAATTTTTTCACCCCCTTTTAAAATTTGTTGTTGTCCTTATTCTGTGTCATTTTTGTTGGTTTTCACTTTATCATTCTCCATGCTTTCAACACAAAGAATGCTTGATCACTTCTTCTAAAAGCCACCAATAAGAAAATTAAATCCGTTTGGCATCACTGCACAGGATAGTTGCATAACAAGCCAAATATATATAGAAATTGCATTCCATGTGTTTACATAAGAGCTCAGAATAACACAGACGCAAAAAAAAAAAAAAACACAACCCCCAAAAAACCCCCTCCAACTCAATTTACAAACCAGCCCTGCAGTGCTTTTGTGTCTGATAACTTGGAGCAAGTGAATCAGCTTACTAGTGGTACACAGTTTAATATTATTCTTGCACTATTTACATAACTGGAAAAGAAAGATTAAAAATTGAAGAGGCAAACGTGTGTAGAAGGATGATTTGTTTATTTTAGATACATTTCCTAACCAGAAAGACTGGCACAGAAGCTGGTGCTGTAATATACTCCAAGCTGTCTGAAATCTCTCCTAGTTTCTTGTATTCATTCAAACTGACATGCACTCTTAGATCAGGCTTCCACAGACATTTTCTGCACACTCAGTGGTCTCAGTTTAATGCTTGCAACACAGAACAAGAAAAGCCAAGTTTGTTCTGCAAACCTTGAAGTCACTATGTCCTCAGAAAGAGCAGGGAGGACATGAAATCCAGGTTTCCAATAATTTAATGCTTCTTTACCTTGCTGTTTTAAAAATTAGAAGCACAAAGAATAAAAGCACCCTGGCAGACAGAGCAATGGGCTTGAGAGGGTTGTTTGGGAGAGAGTTTTATTGGTTCAAACCCACCCTGTATAGCTGCAATCTGAAGGCAGGTAAATTTGTAGATGGTTACAAACTGAAAAAAATCTGCTGAAAAAAAATCCACAAGACAGAAGACCAAATCATCTACTGTCATTGGATAGGCCTATTCATTTCCTTGCCCCATTCATCTGCAAAGAAGCTGTTCGGGTTTTTTTAATGTGTAGGTAGATGTGTAAAGGAACACTGTGTAAGTAGAAATAATCACTTGTTTAAGCACTTAAAATTAATGTCAGGTGCTTCACAGACAGTTACAGTGTTGACTACAAATTATTTTTCCATGGGGTGCTGCTAAACTCAAATGGGAGTTTTCTTATTGAAATTCTTTCAAATTTTTCTTCTGATCCCAACTGAGCAAGTAAAACTCTGAAGACACACCAAGAAGCATTACCAATTAAAAGAACACGTCTGTGTAAGAGCAGGAGTAGGAAGAGGAGCTGCAGGCACCCGCAGCCGCCTACAGAAGCGGAAAGCTGCCATTGCACATCTGCCTTTTGCTGACTGTTGTCCTCACACTGGAACGAGCAGCAGCGAGAGCTGACGATGCTGTGATGTGCTTCATTGTAAAGCTACATGTCAAAGCCCACAGCACGTCAAAGATGTTATCTGGTCCCAACCTCCCATCTTCAATTCTGAAGACCAAGTAGCATAATCATACATCTCCAAAGTGCTCCCACAATCCAAAATAAATTAAATACTTAAAATTTCCATGCTATTTACCCAATGTCTTTTTTTTCTAAAAAAAAAACCCCAAACCAAACAACACCCAACAATTGTGCAAGATCTTTATTATTTTCCCCTAAATAATTATATTGTGAAATAAGGGGGAGAAGGGGGGAAAAATCCCACAGTGCAAAAGGTGAACAAAGCATTTTC
>VWZY01009577.1:241329-263744 GCA_013399075.1 Chloroceryle aenea
AAACCAGCTTTTCCATCCTCCAACCTAGAGCAGTTCAAAATCAGCTCCCTGCACAGCTACACACATTCATTTCTGGGTGCGTGCCTCCTTGCACTGCCCTCCTCAGAGGTCGTGCAGTGGTTATTCAGCAGGTACAATGTCCTGCTCAAGCTCCCAGCAACAATTTTGGCAAGAAACGCATCCATAAGACATTACAAAATATAGATATGATGGCTCTTCTAATAGCAACACTTTGTAAAACAACTACTCGATGTTTTGGAAACAGTCAGGATAGCCAAAAATCATACAAGTTTAAGACCCATACATAGTCATAACAAAGCACTAAAGAGGACAGCAAAAGTGTTGGGGGCTTGTTTGGGGTTTTTTCTTTGTGTCTTTTTTTGGTGTGGTAAGTTTTTCCACTTGTCTGGTGTTTAAAGGAGGATGAGCCTGCTGGTTGGGATTTTTACACATATTAAAAAGCAGCCACCAGCTGGGCTTAGTTTGTGTATGGGGCCAGTGATGAGTGACCCAGAGGAGCAGGACCTGAGACTGGACACCCTTTAAGAAGGGCACCCAGCACCTGCTCTCTGAGGACATTCAGAGCCTGGGACACTAAATAGGGAGAGTACCTATCACTTCATTTCAATCACATGTAAAACAATTGTACGAATAAAACGTCGCCTCTCAAACACCTTTAAAATTTGAGTGTTAGTTTAACGTAAGTATCCTCTGCACTCTTGATGGAGAACAGTGCTCAGCAGTACTAACAGGCTTTTGTGATTTGGTTGGTTGTTTTTAACCAAGCTACATTTCAAGTGCATTATGTTAACGTTACTACCTGAACCTGTCCCACTAAGTTGAGCATTTAAACACACCAGTTGACAATTCAGCCAGGCAAATCAAAAAAAAAGTTCTTCTTCCTTTCTTCTCTAGGATAGAGGAGGAGGATGAGGTTAAAAACTCATCATCTCCTAGCATCCAACATGGCATGCAGGTTTGTTTTCTTGAGCAGAACTGGTTAGAATAAGGCAAACTTCTCCTCGTCTAAGGTAAAAAACTACAGGAGGTCAAACAACTAAACCACACCAGGAAAGACAAGAGAAGCTCCAGCTTTAAGAAACAGAGCAGAGTGGTTACCGAGACCAGAGCATGAGGAACAGCATCAAGTACTGCACCATGGAGGGACCAGGAACACTGTATTTAATACATATTTAATAAAAACATTCAAAAGCTACTCAGACAAGATGGTGTCAGCCACAAACACATTTTTTAACTATAGAACCAGTGTAAGGATCACCCGCAGGAGGTCCAAAGAAAACTACAGACCATTTGGAAGCATGAAAACAGCACCCTGGATGGGACCAGTAAAATTTATTATTAAAGTGCCAAATAAGTATATTGCTTTGTGTTTAATAAGTGCTCTAAGTATGCCAGAATGCGAGACCCTACAAACCTGGCCCTGAAAGTTTCCTGTGCATCACCAGCAACACACTCTGGTCAACACTTTCTCACATTTGGAGGCAGATGGTTCTCAACTCCACTCTCATCCTTTATTGATAAATCTTCAAGTATAGTAAGTGTGCTTCTTGCTTCCAAGATACCAGAAGCTAGAAAGAAAGTAATAAAGATTAAAAAAAAAAAAAAAACTAATTTAAAAATGTAATTACACCAGGGGCACCAGCATTATACCCAGAGGTACATAACACTGAGACAATCCCCATGCTGCCCTGGCATAAGAGTTCAAGATGAAGCATCTCTGGGGAACTGAAATCCCTTCAGCTATGCTATATTAAGATGTTTCAACTGAAAAGTGTTAGGAAAGTTGAAATACTAGATTTGGGATTTCTTCAGGAGAGAACATAGTCTTGGTTGCAGATTTATGAGATTTTTTTATTTTTAAAATGATAGGTATCTGGAATTAAATTATTTTCCGATAGTCAAAATCCTCCAACCACTTCAAATATAAGTCAGTTGAATCTCTGACTTGAGAAGAGCCTCTCTTTCCAAAACAGTGAGCCCTCAAGGGTCATCACACTGTCAATTACTCCTTGTATCGTACCAATCACATGCACATCTCTGACAGCTTCCCAGCATAGATAAAGGCAGGTCCAGGGACAGAGCTCATCCTATACTTTCATTCTTCTGATCTCTCCCTCTGCAGCATCTGGATCCAAAATATGGTCTAAAATAGAATTTAATTTATTTCCTGCTGGACAGTAATGGAACAAACGGGCCCATGGAGATCAGACCAGTCTTCTATTACTGCACATGCATTAAACATTAAACCAGCTATACTCCCTTCTCCTCGTAGAGGTATTAAAAATGCACAGAACATTTCCAATTTGAATTCCAGAATTATCCATAACATTCTCAAAGGGGGTTATTTTTTCAGATGTTACCATGTCATTTCCCTGAGCAACTTCTTAAACTTCTCCCTCCTCCATTTCTGCCTGGTTTGCTTCTTACCAGGTACAAATTCCTTGCAAAGCAGGCAAATTCTGCCACCCCAGGCTCCCCCCACACAGGACAAATGAAAAGCACTCTGGGCATGGCTCACCTTATCTCAGTACTACATGAAGCTTCATGGAGATAGCAGAGAAATTAGCTACAGTCTCAGCACTGATCCCTAACCCCTGCAGCCACTGCCCCAGTTTGTTCAGGGTGTTGGCAGAGCACATTTGCAGACCAAGGCTTCAGCCATGTGTTAGTACCATAACGGACAGCAAAAGTCCTTGCTTTCAGATGGCTCACCCAGCAAGATTCACAACTGATTCCATGGCAGGGGGTTGCAAGATTCACAACGATCTCCACAGCAGAGCGCTGCTTTCCAAAACTAGCCTCTTACCTGTGTGATTAGTAGTCTGCTCAAGGTATCATGCAATGTTTGGCTCTTCGAGAAACCTGCTCTTGCCCTCTCCCTCAGAGACCATCAGCACCCCCTGCGCCAGAGCCATGGACAAGGAGTGCCAGAAGCAGACTGCCTGAAGTCTGCATAGAAAGGAAAAAGCCAAAATAAGGAGGCAATAAGAGGACATTCACCTCTTACCCAGGGATAAATGTCCTTAGCATATACACAACCAAGCAGACCATCTCTACCATCAGCGATGGAGTTATCTCCAAGCTGTTCTCTGTAGAGCAGAACAAGTGTGGCCTCACCCCAGCACCATTCCCTGTGCCAACACCCCCATCTCTTGAGGGATGCAAAGGGGCATGGACCTTGTGGGAACTGCAGTCTTTGGAGACCTTGGACATCTGCAGAATTTGGTTGAGAACAGGTGCCCATCCAGGGAAGATGGGGCCACAGGCATGCACCTGTAATTATATAATGCTTTGAGGTCAAGAAAGCAGACAACCCTGCCCCCCTTCCCCAAACTGGGGGGATGAATAAAGTTTCTCCTCTATACAGCTCTGTTAGATGTTACATCAGCAGGCATGTAGCTATTGATGTGACTTCTATGTGTCCATGAAAATCAGTGCTTTCCAATATTATCCAAATGGATATGCCTGACTCCAAAAATAAGTTATCTAAACCCACTTCACCGATCAAAGCTACTAATTCATCTGTAGCAGCTGCTGCTGTATAAGGTTTTGCAAGTCCATGGGATATTCTCTCTACATTTTATTATTCTTTGTATGAAGACATTTATCTTCTGGATTAATTTTGAAAGTAATCAGTGTACAACTATGTAGCATGATGAATATATAAAAATTCAATCTGGATTATTTAGGTGTTGCACTAATGACACCATTACTGAGGAACAGTAAGGATCAAATTTATGAATTACAGACACACATAACTGCAATCAACCACAACATTTCAATGTCACATTATATATGGACAATGCATTTCAGAAGGCAGGCAAGTAAAAGCCTGATTTTTGCTGTTCTCATGCATCTGGTCAACGAGATCCCAAGCATAGACCCCACCAGAAGGTTATCTGGTGTACCCTTACTTTAGGGGAAGGACAGAGCTCTAAGCACACCCTGCACATGAAGCCCCATCTTTACTAATGAAGGATAAGGTTTAGGAAGGAAGGGAAAGTAAAACACTCACAATAAACAGGAAATTCAAGTAAGGGAAAGGCTGAATACCTTCCTCTTTTCAAGCTGTCATCAGAGAAGAACTAATGGCCCCGCTGGTCTGTGTGATGTTCACATCCACACAAGGAGGACAGAGATGAAAGCTCTCTGTGCTCTGCATTTCAAACTGAACCCTTGCCATCCTCTGGTGATTTACCCACCCTTGAGTCAGCATCTCCCACCAGAGTACTTGATACAGACAGAAGTCTCACCACACAGACACTAAAGAGCTTCTTTCTCGAGTCTCGGTCAGCAAGAAACAGCTGCAGTCGCCATCATCCTGCTGCTGCCCTCACCATGGGCCACAAGTACTGCTGTTCAAAGGAAGCAGCCACTTAGACCTGCAGCAGAGCCACACAAAGAGTATAGCAAACCTCTGCAGAAGATGTGGGAAGGAGAGTTTCCTGGGTCGCATGGAGGGAGCACATCCTCACCCATCCTTCCAGGAGCTGGAGTGGCAAGAGCAGAGCTCCAGTCCAGTCACAAGCACCACAGCCAGACCTCAGCCTTAGCAACACCATCCCATTGAGAAGAGTAGTCCATACCCGCTTTGAGGGTCAATGCAGAGCTCAGAGGGGAGAGCAGAATGCTCTGTTCCTCTGCCATCCAGTTGTCCTGAGGCACCATTTCCTGGGAAAACTTGTCACCAGCTCCATTCCCTGAGCTGGAGATGCGAGTGGTCAGACCTGCAGACCATCCTCCTCTCCAGGACAGGGCTAACACTGCTGCTGATTTGGCACAGTTTGGGCTGAGGGCTCTGTAGTAACACTGTGAGGGTACAGAGGAGGTATACCTGATGAATGCTGCACTTTCAGGGGACTAGGACCACACCGAAGGACACAGAACAGAATCTGGAGGTGGGGAGAGCAGCTCCAAAACAAAATGTCTTTTCTATTTAAGGCAACAGAAATACCAGCCCCATGCTGTTTACATCTTGTTAGTTTATATAGTTTTAATTGCAATCTGTTCTAACCTCAGATGCTTTAATATTAAAGTCTCTGTTTGCAAGGTTACTCTGCCTGCTGATAAGCATCAATGTTTTATTTTTATTTTTTAAAAAACTTTGCCAATAACAGAATTGCTTTCAAACCTCCCAAAAGGTTAAGGTCTACTCTTCCAAGCTTTACTCTTACTGATATTTCCACTGCAGAAGGAGTTCATGATGGTGTTACTCAAGGTTACCATTAGGAATTCCTGTCTTCTGAAGGGATGTGGGCATAAAGAGGTGTGGAAGAATACAGAGTGGCCTCTTGCTGGGAGAGCAGCAAGCCTTGCCCAGCCATGGCAAACAGTACACTGCAGGTGAGTATGTAGCTCACCCACAGGGTCTGAGGTTTTGTCAAAATCAGTTTTACGCTGCCCTACTAAAATCACCTTCCCTTGGACAGAGTAATGACTACACCATTGTCCACAGACAACACCACTTTCCCAGATGTGTAGCACTGAGAGAGAGACCAGCAGCCCTATGTCCATCAAGGCACCAAGTCAAGCCTGCCTGCTGTGGGTCACACAAAGCTGAGCTTAGCATCACACCCCAGCAGTGCTTCAGGTGCTGCCCACCGTGGCCAGCTTGCTCCGGAGCTCTCAGAAACACTCATAGGGATGGCAGCAAGTCTTGAGAAAAAACACCACCCCCATCTAAGGAGAAGCACATTAAATCACCTCCTCTTCACCAAAACACTGCTCTACAGCAACAAAACCCTTACTGCTGGCAGCCCCTCATCCTCCCACTTGTCCAATGCTCAGCTAGGACCAAAGAAGAGTATCTTCAGTATGTGGTCCTCAGTTTTATCTTGCTTTTGAGCTCTTGTAGCAGCAGATAAACCATCTGTTAATAAAACAACTTACAGACATAGACAAACATTTATTTATCTTCTTTCAAGAGCACTGTTTTATTGACTGATTGTATCTACAGAAGTGGAATGAAAGCACAAACATTGTAAATCCTTCATGAAGGGGAATATTTTTGTAAATGTGGGTAAAAAGGCAACTTCAAGAAAGATAACATGCAGAATGAAGAGGCAGGAAATAAAAAGAAAAAACAAACCAACCAACCACATTCTCAACCCAAAAAGCAGATGTAGCCTGTGAGCTACATCTGATGTCACAGCAACTGCTGTCTTTCGAGGCAGTGACAGAAAGTTTAAACTGTGCCAAACAAGCCCCAGAGCACACAATATATTTACACCAATTTAATGCTGGAGTCAGTCCTCTTAAATAAGCAGTTCTGTGAACCAGAGCATTTTTAAGTAGCTGTTCCAGAAAAAGTGCATCCTAATCCCCAGTCTTTCCATTGCCCTCTTTGTGGTCCCTTCTCTGCCAGGTAAGCTGATTATCTTGCCATGCTACTATGAACCTGCTACTTAGTACTCCCTTTTCTACATGAGAATTTAAAGACATTCCATACCACAAAAGCCCCTGACCCATCAGGCTGAAATCGGCCTGAAGACCCTGACAGAACAGAGCAGGGATTACATGGCCTTTGCAGAGGAACAAGTGGCAGAGTCCATTCCCACCAGGGGGATGTCCCACACCATCCCCTTCTTATCCTGGCAGGGTCACCCCTGCTTCCAAGCTACTTGATCTCAGGGACTCCTGCCTAACCCCAGGGCAGCAGAAGATTATTCACCTGGCGGAGTGTTCCCCTGATCATCTTCTCTACCAGAAACCTTTCAAGCAGGAATGTTTCTGTTCTGTACAGTCTGGTGATAAACCCAGGCAGGCCAGGTACGAGCCAGGAGGGCACTGGAGTTTCATAACTTAAACATTGCATCCTGCTGTTCGTCAGAAAGAATTAAACAGTCATAAAACAATAAATCACAAATATTTCAACACCTATTCCAAAACATGAGTCACAGAGATGACAGAGGCTACCAAGAGTCAAAGAGCAGAGCATGAAGTGCTTGGTGGTTGCATAAGTGATGACAGAGGAATACCTTGTACTCGAAAGAAAAGGCTGAAGAGCTGTGAGGAGTGACACTTTGGGTCTGTCTGCCAAGCTATGGGATGAATGGTTGCAGTCAAGTGGCTGCTAATGGGGTCTGGGTTCTGCTAGAGACTTCTTACCCTCCCCTCCCCTAATAAGTTAACTGCAGGGTTAAATCAAATGCGGGGTAGCATAAAGATATTGTGATTTTCATGTTACTTTTCTGACAGGTACAGCTGGTCCTGGGCGATCATTGACACCATTATCCCCCTTATCTGGAGAGGAGGATGCAGTTTCTCCTGGCAGGAGGTGAGCTCCACCTGAACAGCGGGCTGCAAGCAGTGCCAATTTCAGCTGGATGTGCCACTCAAAACAGCACATCTCGCGTGATCTGATATTGCCATGGAAACAGTGGTCCTATATAGGTCATCCCATCCTGTCCTAGGACTGCTGCTACAGCTTGAGAGCTTGCTCAACCTCGCATCAGAACAGCTCAGGATAACCTGCTGGAGGTGACTCAAATCTGCTGCAGCCCCTCATCATTACAGGGGGTGCAGATGTTGGTCACAGCGTAGTCAGTCATAGTGACAAGGCATCAGGACTTCTCAAATAACAATTAGATACAGCTGAGCTGGGCAACCTCCAGCTCCCTTAAGCAAAACTCATGTACGAGGGACATGGCCCACTCATAGCAAGTTTTTTCATAGAAAATAAAAATATACATTAAAAAAAAAGGTCTTGGTATCACATTTGAGTGCTCAGAGCTGAATTCAAGTAGCAGATTTTAAGCAGTATTTGGTAAAACAAAAAAAATAAAAATCAATAAATACCTTTCCATGCCTATGTGCTAACCTAAGGCAGATCTCAGCAATCCCCTCTGATGTTATCTACTGCATGTTATAATTAACCTAGAAATATTTCTCCTTTGACCTCATGAAGCCTATCCATTAACCCAGCATTGCCAGGTAACCACTAAACCATGTCCCTCAGCACCCCAACTCCATGGCTTTGAAACCCCTCCAGGGATGGGGACTCCACCACTGCCCTCGGCATCCTAGGCCAGGACTCCAGGACTTGACCACCCGTGCAAGGGAGAAACTGTTCCTCAGGTCCAACCTAAACCTCCCCTGGTACAACTTAAGGGCAGTTCCTCTTGTCTGGTTGCTTGTTCCTTGGGAGCAGAGACTGACCTAACCTGGCTCCAACCTCATTTTAGGTAGTTATAGAGAGTGAGAAGGTCTCCCCTGAGCCACCTTTTCTCCAGGCTGAACAGCCCCAGGTCCCTTGGCTTCTCCTCACAAGACTTATGCTCTTGACCCTTCCCCAGCTTCATTGCCCTTCTTTGGGCATGCAACAGCTCCACAGTGTCCTTGTAGTGAGGGCCCAAAACTGAAAATGTACCAACAAGGATCAAATCCACAACAACCCTCCCCAACACTTCAGGAGACTTCACAAGAAGAGTCTGGAAAGGCAAACACTGTCACCACTGGCTGCCTGCTGCGGCTGTACACTTGTGATACCGCAAGCTTGGCACAGCAACCCACACGTTTCGCATTCTTCCACCACCTTTGATGTAACCAGGCCTCCACAGATGTCAAAACCTGCTTCAACCAAGACATTTGTACAAACATGGAGTTTACACAGGGGGAGCATCTTAAAGCAAATTCCAGTAAAACTTAAGAGATGTTGGATACATGGGCCATCAGCCCTGCATCTGTGCGCAATGTGCCTCTGTGTTTGACATGCTTTGTCCAGAACAGCATCTGGCTGCACAAAAGTTACGTGAGCAGATAAATTTGGTTCAGCTTGCTATGGAATAAAACCCTCCTGTTTACTTTTTCCAAGATAAGCTTATATCAGGGGAAGAGGGAGAAAAAATGAAGTAGAAGCATGGCTGTGCCTTGAGAAATCGATTAAACCTGTACATCTCATTAGCGCCCCGAAGGGCGGAACAGTTTTACTGATAGAGATGTAGCGTTCAACATGTCAGCCCAGATCAATCATTGCAGGTGTTTCAGGGTTTAAAGAGACAAAACCAGACCTCAAAGAAACAAATTCAGAGCAGCTAAATGTTGAATAGCCCTGGAAAACCCAGAGTGAGAAGGTGGAGATGCCAAAGAGGTTGTCATTTCAAGGCAAACAGGAATAGGTAGCAGGGAGAGAGCTCAGACTGGTCTCTCTACTTTGGCAAAAAGAGCTGGGGAGATGGAGATGAGGACCATAAAGGGGGACTTGTATCAGCAGCCCCTGGTCCTGTGCTTTGTGGAAGCATGTCTTTAACCTTGGAAATCCACAAGACAGAAGTGTGCAGAGAGATGGGTTAAGATTCCTGTACTAAAAACAGTCCCATGACACTCATCTCCCAACCTTTCTTCTCTACTTCTTTTCCCAAATGCCTTCTCCAGCAGAAGGAAATTGCTGCTTAACCTCTTGGTGCTCTTCCAGAGTATTTTCATACACAGAGAAGAAAAGGGAAATTGCACACAAGTCTGGATGATAGAAATACCCACTGCTTTATCTGTTCCCTTAGCCTGACGATCAGCTCACTCACATTTTTTCATGTTCTTCATTCAATTTCTACTTTTAAGATTAAAGCAAACATCACCTTAACTTCCAGCAGAAACACCTCAGGATAAATCTGCTATCACTGTAGAACCACTGTATCTAATTTCGTCTGCCCCAGCCCAGTGGGCCCTCTCTCTTCTGGGCTCCATTTTGATGTACACAGCTTTGGTTTTTTGCTGGCAAGCAGCAAGTTACAATTTGAAGGCAAAATCTCTGCAGAAGGGACACCTCTGCAGAAGGGACACCTCTGCAGAAGGGACACCTCTTCACCAGCTCCCATCAGAGGCAGGAGCAGCTCTGCAGGCCCTGGTGCCTGGTGGAGCAGGAGCTCCATACAACCTGGGATGGACTAGACTGTAGAAGAATTTAGGGAGAAAGAATAGCTGGTGCAAGTGTACAGCTGTATTACAGCCAACATCTGTGCTACTGTTAAGAAACACCCACCGAAATCATGAAATGTTGAAATAGAATTTAAGAAGTTACAAAACTGGCTCAAAGATCAAAAAAACTGGGTTTTTAACTCAGAAAAACAATGGTTAGCAAGTGAACAAAGACAGTCTCCACGAGTAATTTTTTCTTGGAAGCCAAGTCACCAATATGAACAAACACAAGGCAAAACATGGCAGGAAGGACTTACCAGACCAAGCAGAGCATTGCACAGACAGGACTGGACCCAGGCACTTCAGTCTCATTCCTGAGGATATCCTGAGAAAAGAGCAAAAAGCCCTGCCTACTGGCACACTTGACACAGACATCCTCCTGCCCTGACCTTGAAGTCCTGTAACCACAGCACACCCCACCCCATCCTGCTAACCCAGCCTACTGCTCCCTCCCACACCTTCAACCATCACCTCCCATCTTCTCATTCTCCATTTATAACTTCTCTCCTGATTAGCCAGCCCCTTGGCCAGCTCCCTTTCTTTCTACTTGGCCAGGTAGATCCCATCTCTCCCACCTTTTCTGGTAGTGAAAGCCCAATTGCTCCCATTGGTCCCAGCTGCACAAGCAGGCTCTCACCTGCAACCACCTCCACTTCTCCAACCATTTTCTTCACTGTCAGGACCAGGTGGGCTCTTGACCACCCCTCCACAGCCAAGAAGTTCCACTCAACCTTCCCAGTTCTGCCCAGCAGTGTTGTGGTGCATCCCCTGCATGGTAGCCCTTTCCCACACCAGGCTAAAGGGAACAGCTCAGAAGTGTCAGCCGAGGGAGGATGGCAACAGTGATGAAGAGGGTGAAAGACATGGCCACTGTGAGGGACAGCCCCAGGATTGACCAGCTGCTCTGTCCACAGCTGGACAGATGTGGCCAGAGCAGTGGTAACTGCCCCATCTTTAGTTAACAGCAGCTGTGTTTAAGGTAGGCCTCATGGCTCGGGTAGTTACTGTGGCACACTTTCACTTTTTTTATTAAGAATCACCATTCTGTGGAGTGGCTGAGGTCCCCAGCTATCGGGCTGAACCCTGGGGCAGGCTGCTCCACCAGGCCCTGCAGCCCATCCTTTGACCCAAGAACTCAGGGAGGAGAAAGCTGAGGCACCACAGCTTTTCCCCCACATTAAATACAAAAACCATGGAGAAGTCTCCTCACATCACTTCTGCTTCACTTCCCCATAGACCGGTCATTACAAAACAAACTGCCAAGACAGTCAAATATTAAAACACAGACTGGGAGGTACGAATTTCTACAGACTGGTATTCCAGGGGCTAGTTTTAGTATATTTAACTTCTATTACTGTCCCTCCCAAACAGATTTCTGGGGTAAAAGCTTTCTTGGAGAGAAGGTTGAACAGGTTTGCATCAATAAGATTTATTGTTTTCAACTACCCTCAACGGGTATTTTGCAGAGTTACTGGAAAAATCAATGGGGAATGGATAGAGATATCTCTCGTTAAGGGAAGCAGATCTGCTGTCTTGGCACATTAATATCTGTGATGGTTTGTAGGAGCCTTAGAACAGGGGTGTTTGTGCTAAAAACAAAGCTGCCATCCAGTTCTTCCAGTTCTCAGGTCATAGCTGCAGACTCCTGGACTTGTCTCATGATCTTTCCTTTTCATTGCTGGAAATCAGCAGACTATTAAAAGGAGTCAACCCCAATATGGTGGTTTTTTTTCCCCCTAATAAATGACAACTCAAGTCAATAATAGTAAAACCCTTCAAATACATTTATTTGTTACCAATGAAAATACTGTACAATACCCAAGAAAAGGGTCAGGGAAAAGCAACACACTAAGACTGGCTTTCATCAATGTCTTTGTCCGGATCCACCTCGGCAGCTTCACTCTCCTGTTGCTGTTTCTTCCAGAGTTTAGCCATTGCCAGTAGTTTGAGATTAGGCTGGTTGGCAGTATCTTCTGGGAAAATATAATCGTAGTATTCCTCCCAGCCAGCATCAGACTAGGGAAAAAAATTATCACAAAGCAAGTTGAATTTGTGTGTTTCACATCAGCTCTTAGAAGGTGCTTCTAATAAGCACAACAGCGAGATAAAATCAAACCCAGCGTTTGTCAGACCATCCACATGAGCGGAAAGCAATGCATGGAATAAGTGCAAAGACGGTGCCACTGCTGTGCATAGCAAGCAGCAGAGCTGACGGACAGCCTGGCTGTAGCTGCCCAAACAAAGCCACGAAGTGGGTGCGCAGTTACAGCACCCATCACAGCTGAGTGTGGTTTGGGTACCAGACCCCAGCAGAGCCACCAGGGATTCAACATGAGTGCTTGTGTAGTTTCAACTCTTACCCCATCCTCAGCCTGCAGTTTCCTTCTCTTCTTAATTTTTTCAGGCATAAGTTTATCTATCCTCTCTTTAGTGGCATCAGTTCCAAACTCCTCTTCAAAGTTTCTCCAGGACTCCAGCAGCATGACTCTCTCCTCCTTCTCCTCGCAGTTCCGCATGGCCTTGTTAGCCTCCTCGTAAATCTGCCGGCATTGTGACAAGCTCCCCTCCCTTCCCGAGGACAGCTCAAACTGTGCAAAGCTAATCCATACCTGTGGTGGAAGCAAAACAAAACCAAGATGAGACCTCCATCCTCAAGTGATAGGTTAAAACACCAAAGGAGCCAAACAAACATCAATGCCCAGTCCACAGCATGTTTTCATAAGCAGATACCCAGAAAATTCATGCTTGCTTCATGTGTGAGATTTTTGATGAGACAGAATATTCATGGAGGCTGCGTTGACAAATTTATGGTGGTTATTTAACACCAGGATAAATCTGTCTGAATTTAGTCAAATGACAGGACCAAACCATGGGAAAAATCACAACTATTTTTTCCTGCAATGATTTTGTAACTAGAACTCCAAAGCTGCTCAGTAGGAAGAAGGCTGTTTGGGAAAGTCTTGCTTTGTGCAAGACATGTGAGTTGTTATATGTAGCGTAGAAATGTCCTTCCCCTCCTCATGGCACAGGCATGGGACTGAACTGAAGTTCATCATTGCTTCAAAAGAGACAGACAACCAAAGCAATCAAAAGTTTCCATCCAGTTCCAGACCAGTTCTGGATACCCACACGTACCTTAACGTGCTGTGTCCGCTGGAGTAACCTGCGGTAAAGATTTCTTGTTTTCTCATACTCCTCTTGCTCGATTTCAAAGTCAATGTAGGATTTCCAAAGAACCTGCAAAAGAAAACCTCTCATTACGTTCACAGCACAGAGATAAAGGGAAAAAAAAAAAAAGATAAAGAGGATGAGCATGAATAAATGTGAAATTTCTATGAAAATGGTTTCAGAGATCAGAGTATTAATTGGCTGTACAAGCCGGGAAGGATTACAACTAAGCAATATCAAATCTTTGCGCGTAATCCGTTGGGTTCACTCCCGCGAGCGTGGCTCCCCCTCCACGCTTCATCAGGGCTATTTCAGCCCTGCGCATCCCGCCAAGAAACAGATGCTCGATTAATGAGACACAGGCTAAGCCACTATGGTAAGCAGGTCTGCTCACACTGCTGGATTATTTACATTGTGATTAGCCACACTGGGTAATAAATACCTTAGAACTGTGCAAACTGTAAAGTTGCCCCCTTACCTCTGGCATGTCCAGCCGGGGCTGGCTAATCGCCAGCTCATATATTGCACGAGCTCGATCAATGTCCCCAAGAATGGTCTCAAGCTCAGCAAATTTAATCCAGGATGTACAGTTCTCCGGTGCAAACTCCAGGAATTTTTCATACAGCTTTCGGCAACGGTCAAATTCTCGTAATTGTAACTCCAATTCAATATAACCTTTAAACAGTTTGTTTTTTGGACATTTGCCTATGGATGTCCCCTGTCAAGCAAAAAAAAGCACCAAAAAAACACTTAAAAGATTTTGCAAAGAAAAGATGTGCCTGCTTGCTGATGGTAATGGATAGACAGTGAATGATGTTTTAAAAAAGTATTGCCCTCTTGATATGCTTCAGCACCTGAAGAAAAGTGTCTGATCTAAGCCACAGTGTCACAGAGTGAGAAATCAGCTTCTGAGTCTTCATTTCGGGGTCTTTTAAAGCAGAAGCTGGGAATGGGCATATATGAGACATGCATGCAGTGAACATCCCACTTTGAGTCACTTCATTTGAGTCACAAGTATTATTTATGAAGCATGCAGCCTCTGTTCTCTCAAGCTAATGGGAATTAAGTAATTAGAGATCAAATTCCCTTACTACAGTTCTCCTCCACAACTTTCCTATGCATTGATTCTCTTGGTACTTATAAAAAATGGAGGAAACCACCACTGGGAAATATCCATTTGGTCACCATTAGAGCCCTCCAGCTCTACAAATGTATTTTCTTCTTCAACATATGCTCAGTTCTTCCCCACACTGTTTTTTTAAGCAGCAGAGGCACCAGCTGATCTGTCTCCCAGTTCCAGCGTCTCTCAGACCCTGGGAAACAAAGCATCCACACGCCATCTGCAGCCAGTGAAAATAAGACAGAGCACGGCACAGTCTGCATGCCGGTGAGAGCTTCAGCATCGTGAGCTGCACCTTCCATTCCGTGTAGTGACAGTGCAGGGTCTTCTCCTCGGAACAGGAGCAAGGCTTCTTGCCAAGGAGGTGGTTCACAGTCCACTCATTGCAAAAGAAAGAAATAAACTGTTTGCCAAACTGGGTCTAGTCCAAAAGAAAGTATTCTGACTGCAGCAGCAAAATCTGGTTTGCAAAATAAGAAAAGGGTAACCTACTGAAAAAAAAGCCTGTCAAAGAAATTAAACAACAGGGAAAAAGAACAACAAAAAAAAAGAAGCCTAAAAAAGACTGAGGAAACTCTCTCTTTCTAGATGGGCCAAATAATCCTTCCCAGAATCCACCACAGCATCAAAATAAAGACAGGCAAAAGCAGGGTACTGACTGGTGACAGTAGTAATATTGAGCAACGCTTTCTTAAGCAAGGCTAGAACAGCAATATGCTTCAGTCTCTTCCTGCAGGGAAACAGTCTCACAGGGGACTTAACCTCTCCAGACCATTTTTTGTCTGGTCACATGCAGGTGTCCGCCTCAACCGACGGAGCTTTGCTAGCACATTGGTGGTAGAACAGGTGCAGTGTCAGCTACAGAAGGGCCACTTGCGTTTTAACTCTTATCACTGCTGTGCCCTGGGTTTGGTGGAAGCCCCATCAGTTTCCTCTTCAAAGCCAAACCATTTCAACCATTTCCAACATTACCTTTCTCTCGAAATTTCTAAAGCTATCAATGAGCTTATTCAGAATCTCTTAATGGAAAGGAATGGGAGTTTTTTGGCTTTGCCGCCAAAATGTACTCCACTGATCTCTGATGTGTGGCCATTCACACAGTGCATTTGCACAGAACTCTTAAGCTGGCCCAAAGTCTTCACAAATGCCTCTATCAGTAACTGGGTAGCAGGGACTCAAAATATTCTATTCGGCAGGTCTTAATGTCCGAGAGTCAAAACCTCCTATTTAAAATGCTTTTTAAAACACTATTGTTAGTACCAGTATCATTTAAACCAAACAGCAGCAGTTAAAAATTTCCAAGAGCACTAAGCTGATTTGGGTACTCTTGCATCGAGACGTTCTGCCAGCTGAAACCAGAAAGCTGAGCTCCTTTCTGCCCGTGGCCAATTCATCATATCAAGCTATGCTTCTTTTTAAATCATACGTGACAGTAAATACCAGTCCCTGCAGACTTCTCAGATGCTTTAAGTGGATTAAGCCAGCAATTTATAAAGGACAATTTCAGATCTTTTAATGCCATTCCCTTGTTACTATTAGTTATCAAAGTCAATTATGAATTAAAAAAAGCTTACCAAAGCTTTTCTGGCAAGTGGAAGATTTTTCTGGCGTATTTCAAACTGCGCATACAGCAACCAGATTTTGGCAAATGTAAACTGAAAAAAAAAAAAAGAACATGATGCTCAAGCTGATAGCTTCTTTAAAAAAAAATCACTTACTGTACAAGGTGCTGCTGCTGTAAACTGCATTAATCTCAGTGCTTTCCTGGTGAAAAGTTGAGCATTCATAGCCCACTACAACCAATCTCGAACGCAACAATATACACCTCCATGGATAAAGGCAAAAAGGCCAGAACTGAAGTCTTACTAAATGAAGAAAATGGTTCATTAACCAATCAATTGTTTGGTAAAATATCAGCTATTACTGAATCAATTAACAACTAATCAACTCTAATTAACAGCAGATTAATCCTAATCTACACAGTTGATATTCAGATGACATTATTAATGACAAACTAGAGAAGGAAGCACACGAACTAAGATTTCTTGACATTCCAAGGCAATGCCGACTAATGTGTTAAGGACTTGGCCATGTGGATATCTTCACTGTCAAAATCCCCACAACCCCCCCCAATCCATCTTGAAGATGGACTCTAATGGGCAATACACACCAGAAGGAGTGTTTATCAAATGCAACTCCCTCAGCTGGGACCACGCAGACAATGATAGCAGTTGCTATAAAAGGTAGTTCCCATCTAAACCAAAGCCATAAGCATTCTGCAAAGACTAGAAGCAACTAGGCTGAAAGCCAGTAAGTAAAGCATAGGTAAGAGTTCTTCCCTGCTGTTTAACAGTCGTAGAGTATACCCTGACTGTGCATTATCTCAGCGTCTTAGAACATACTTTGTAATTTGACAATACTGGAGAAACCTGTATGAGAAGAAGTGGTGTCACTGTAGTGTCTGCTGGTTTCCTGCTGATGATACAATTTATAGTCAACTAATATCTTACCTTGGAGAGAAAAAAAAACCCAAACACACACACACACAAAAATATACCCCACACCTCTACCAACTTTTGAAGGTTATGAGAAACTGGAAGGGCTACTAAGCAGAGTCTTCATGAATGTGCTAGTAACTCTTTGGAGCTGCCTACATGTTAGAACCTTGGGGGAGAGAAAAACAAAGGATCTTATCTTGGGAATTTTAATACAAGACTTGACACAACCTGCTGGAGGATCCCTACCTTCTTGTGGGGAAGGAGCTCGATACAGGCCTGGTACACCTGTCGGGTTCGCTCGGCATCCTGTAAGAACAGGCAAAATTAAACACTTCCGCTGCTAAGATCACACTACAGTTTGAATTATGCAACGATTGCAAAAAACACAAAATGATAATTTTAAGTGATGTTCGTTAGATTCATTTATATTTAAGATGTAGCGGTACTTATCTGCTTAGTGTGCACAATTTAAAGGTGGTAACTGCTACAAATCAGTAAGTAGTCTTTCCAAACCAGATTCACACTAAGAATTAGAGAATAAAACCAGAAGTGTCCCCGTTTGGGGGGAAAAAAATATTTTTTCCTTTAACAGACACCAAACGTGTATACTGCACTACAGTTTGTATGAAATGAAGAACAGCTATAACATTATATGACTGGTGACAGAAAAAATACTTACACAGCCTCAAAAGGCTGCAATAGCAAAAAATTGACAGCTTTGCAGAACAGCTTCACAGATAGTTTTGATAAAGATAAAACTATTTGACAAGTTCAGATAACAGCCTGGAACAGACAATTCAGATGGGGCTAGACAAACTTATTTCTGCTTTTATTATCACCATGTCTCGAGATGGATTGGGGTGAAACAAGTATTTCCCCCCCGCCCCGTACACAGGAGAGAAAAATGAAGGGGATACACACACACACTTAAAAAGCAAATCATAAAATGTTATGGGCTGGAAGGGACCTCAAGAGATCATTGAGTCCAACCCCCCTGCCAAAGCAGGATCACCCAGGGCAGGCCACACAGGAATGCACAGAGGTGGGTTTCAAGTCTCCAGAGGAGGCTCTACAACCTCCCTGGGCAGCCTGTTCCAGTGCTCCGTCACCCTTGCAGTATAGAAGTTTCTCCTCGTGTTGAGGTGGAACCTTCTGCGCCAAAGTTTATCCCCGTTATTCCTTGTCCTATTACTGGGCACTACAGAAAAGCGATTGGCTCCTTCCATTTGACACCCACCCCTCAGATATTTATAGACATTAATAAGATCTCCTCTCAAGACTAAACCGCCCCAGTTCTCAGTCTTTCTTCATTGTGGAGATGCTCAAGTCCCTTAATCATCCTCAGAGCTCTCTGTTAGACTCTGTCTTATTTGTTTTGTGCTACAGCAGGACAAGTAAGACAGTATTTTCAGTTTTCTTATTAAAATATCTGTAGCTATCTAATATTAGAAAAACACTTGGGATGGAAAGATGAGTTCTTAGTACTTGCCTTTGCCTCCAGCTCTTCATACAATGCATAGTTAACCCAGAGATAGATGTATCTTTTCCAATGTCTCTTCTCTTGAATTGGGGGCACGTTGGCAATGGCTCTTTCATACACTTCTCGGACAGTCTCTGCATCTGTGTCACTTTCAACTAATCTCAGGTAGTCAAACCAGGCATCATAATTATGTGGATTTGCCTTCCAGAAAAATAGGAAAACTTCAGCAATTATATATAACTTTCCCTATTCCTTTACTTAACAGTTTTTATTCAGAATTTCTTTTTTAAAGTAGATATCAGACTATTAATGAAAACTCTCAGTATCAGGTAAGCTTAAGCTAGAGCTTTTGTGTTCAAGTGCATTTATTTTTTTATTTTACCTAGAAACAATCGTTAAGTGAAGGCAGACAAACTGAACTGTGAGACAGGAAGAGGAAACAATGAAATATGCCTTGGTCAGTGAATAGCAGACAGGTGTGGCACACCCCTGTCCCAGCAAAAAGGTATTTACACACAGGTGAGGTGCCCTGTAATAGTTATCACACAACAGGAGTGAAAAAGTTACAATCCAAACTGCATTATCCCCTAAGATGATCGTGAGAGGTACAGAGCTCCAAGTTCACTTAAACTGTGGCTCCACAATCTACTTTAGAATGCAGAAACCAAAAAGCAGTGAATCCAAGTATTGCTCTCTCCCCCCTGGATTCTGCCTCCAAAGAGAATAGTGTTCCTTCAGACTGAGCAGCAAGGGTAATGTAAAACCTGTCAACCTTCATATCACGAGACACTTAAAGCAGCAGCTGGATCCAGGATGAGCTCAAAGGATATTTGTGATACATACCTTCACTTCCTCTTCATACTGGAACCTCCTCTTGCTGACGATGATGTCTTCAATTCCTCTTCTGTCTCCAAACTTCTTCTCAAAGATGGTGTAATTTTTGAAGAGGTTTTGGGCATCCTGCTTTGGAATTCTGTCCAAGGCGTACTTGTAGATCACCCTGACTCTTTCAAACTGAAAATATTAAAGATCACTTGAGTAATATTTAGATAGCGGCTCAGTCCTGCCTCACAATTCCTCCACAAGTTTTTGGCAATATTTAATTCGATACAGAATCACAGAATAGCTCCATGCAAATGATTTGGTTTAGGACAGGACTAATGGATATCCCTGAACAGTACACTCTTGAAAAAAAAAACATCAAATTCTGTAAACACCAAACTTCACCATCTTTTAATTCATTTACAGGTTTGGAATATTTACATTATTTTTAAAAGGTCGTGGGTTTGGGGGTCACAGAATGTTTTCAATTCCTTAATGGCCTGAGCACTTTAAGATGACCATCTGGGAAAAACATGGCTAAATCAGGTTTTTATATAACTCCTCAGAAACTTAGAAATCTGAGGATATACATTTGATCTGATTACACTATTCTCTGGCTAGGCAGGTCTGTATCCCACCCTTCTTAGAACTTATTGCCTTGGTGTGGCCAAAAGGCAAACAGAAACTAAGCAAAAAATTGTCTCCTTAGCTCTGACTACAAGAACAGTATCTCATAGGGTGCTGAAAAAAACAAGTATTGAGTTTGATATTTGAGAAGAAATCTTTGTGGGGGCGGTTGGTATTAGTCAGATGTATTAGCAAGGTCTTACTTCTTTCTGGTTCTCCTCAAATTTTGCGAAAGCCACGTACAAGTGCTCATCCATGTGCTCTTCTCCAAAGAACTCCACTGCCCTCTCGTATACTTTCCTGGCGTGAGCAAAATAACTGTGCTTCTCCTCAAAGCGGGCATACTTGATCCAGTTCTTAACATCAGGGTGAACAATAACAAGTAGAACTATGTTAAAGAAATAGTGGTGGTTGCTTTGGACATTTCAAATTGCATTCTTCCCAGTGATGATAGGGTCGTGGACTACATGAAATTACTCCCAGGGATCTTATATGCAAGAAACGCAATGGGGAAGAAGACACAAAACAGGCCTAAGAGTGCAAAGGCTTTGTGACTTGCTGAGAACTTAAAGAAAAAATTAAAAAGGGAAAAAATTAGGCAAGGGTCAGGATGAAATTTGAGGAAGAGAAATCTGAAAGAAATGATGGATGAAAAAAAGCTGGAAGCACGAGTGCTGTTAGATACGCACTGTTGTGTCAGGATATGCATTCACTTGACTGGATTTGGAGGCATGGATTAACTACACTTTTACCACCTACTGTGACTCCTAACGCACCACAGCGACAAGGAGCCCACAGCTGGAGATAAAAGAGATACAAAAGGAATAAAAAATGCAGGCTCAAACTTGGGCAGGTGTTGCAATGCACTAAAAAGGATATATCGCTCATAAATGGTACGTGCTCTGTCCACTTCCTTGTATCTGAGCTCAAAGTTAATGTAGGAATGCCAAGCTTGCTCCTCTGGTTGCCACTCCATCCAACGTTCAAACACCTGACGTGATCCAGCAACGTTCCCCAACATCTCCTCCATGTAAGTATACTTATACCTTGGAAAACAAGATCAGGTTTTTACCACCACGTAGTAAATGGATAAATTACAAGGATTTTTTTCCAGTGCTTAAGAGCATTACTAAGATTTCTTTGCCTCTTTCCCTCCTGCCCCCCAAAAATGCCCATGGATGCTGGCAGGATGCAGGCACACGAACTTCCTTCTCTCCCAATGTTCCTACCGCTTGAAAAGTACAAAAGTTTTGCAAAACTTAAGCCTTCCCTGAAAACTTGGGAGAAACAGCAAACAACGCACTTTTGCATGAAGCCAAACTAGAAAAACTATCTGTTGTCTTTAGGGGTTGGAGCAATGTTCCACCCTCTGCAAACATACCAGAACTGGTTCACCCTGGGGAGGGTGGTAATGGCTCTATCCCAGATGTTTCGGGCATGATTAACCTGGCGGTTCTTCATTTCCATTTCTGCATATTTCAGCCAGAGTGTGACATTTCTGTAGTCCACATCTAAAGCACGCTCGTAAATGGAACGGGCTCTGTAAAGCAAAGGGAAGTCACTTGTGTATATAATGTGCCTTCAAGACTTTGATGGTGTCTGTCAACATGTGTCTTGAAAGGTTTAGAAGAGATGTCTGCAGCTGCACCATAATTACCTCTGTATTTCTTTTAGGCTTTCCTCCCATTGTGCGTACTTTATCCAGTTACTGATAACAGTCCTGTTTTTTCTTATATTATCTTCAAAAGTCTGAGGAGAAAATTATTTCTGTAAGTAACAAATCCCTCTGTGCAGACCAGTCTCATTATAAATGGCTTAGGTAGTATCATTATTATTGGCATGAATTCCTCACTCATGAAGTAACAAATCATACTCAATCCAAAAAATTACAAATATAAATACTAAAAGTGCATACAGAGAAGCTAGAAGCAGAGATCATCATACAGGATAAAGCTGAACTCAAAGTTCCTGCAGCCTGATATACTGATGGAATAATACCTTGCAGCACTATAATATTACTTTTTTTTTTTTTTAATCTCCTGCTTAGTGTTTCAATATCAACATTTGTAGTTTATTGTAGTTTCAATATCATCATGTACAGATAGAATCTGGTCATTGCAGACAACCCTGAATATATTTGGATGCCACAGCACAAGCTGATTCACTTTACCCTGTACGGTTCACTGCTCTGAATTTTTTTAGACTACACTTTGTTTAGGTTAAAACACAGTAAAATGTTAGTGCTTTATAAAAGCATTTGATTAGGGTTTGTTTTTCTCTTTACCTTCCTCTTCCGGAGTTTATAGTCATTTAGCTCTTCAACATCTGTGATCTTCTGTTGTGGGGGTGGTGGAAGAAGTTCAAGTTCCCTCTCTTTTGCCTCTCTTAAAAGTTGTTCTGCTGTGATCTGAACTTCTGCGGGTGCTTTATTTTTCACCTGTAAGTAAGGGGGCGAGAGTCACATTATCTCCTTCTAATACACAACTGAAAAGTTACCCCACGATGAACTTATTCCGGTGATTTACTACATTCAGTTTGACCGAAAAAGGATCCGGAGACTCCCTGAGATCGACAGGGACCGACACGGTCCAGCATCATCTTGGCCGACGCGGCTCCCTCCCGGGACAAGAGCGGCAGAACCGCCCGAGGCCGCAGGGAGGGGCACGGGGCCGCAGCCGGCCGCGTCTCACGCTGCGTTTCGGTACCGCTGCGGGACCGGGTTACACGGGTACTTCACCCGCCCTCCGAGGGCTCGCCTCGACCCCCT
>VWZY01009577.1:280988-357542 GCA_013399075.1 Chloroceryle aenea
TGCTTTTATATTTCAGGTTGGTGACACTGCAGTAGGATTCATGAGCTTATGTTCTCAAGTAAATGTTTCCTTGTTTCAAGAGTGTTTTGACTTAGAGCCTTTTCATGGACTCTGCAAACCACATCCTGAAGATATTCTTAAAATGCCACAGAAGCCAAGCGTTCAAGAAGGTATCTATAGATTAATTCAAGGGGCAGTAATTTCTAGCTTCTGAGTAGGCCTTGCAAAAGGTTGGAAAAGGATATAGGCTTACTAACAAGAAAACACAAATTAATGTACCTATTTTGGAGATGTTTGTCTGGTGTTTTTTAATCTAAGAGAAAAACTTTGATAACCCTAGTCTGACTCAGAAATGATTGTTGTTTGTGGGGAGCTGATATATACCAGGTATGGGATAAACCTAGGTTTCAAGTTTCAGAAAGCTAAATCATCAGGTATAATTTCTATCAGTTAGCTACAGTTGCACTATTAATTGGAGAGTTAATTTGAAATCCTGTTCTAATGTCTCTCAGTAGCTAAGCAGCTGGTTAACGGTGACTATTAGGTTGTCCCACTCACTTGTGTTTTCTTAACTCCTTGTGATCTAACTTATGCTCTTTTTGCTTATTGCTTGCACTCTCCTAGGTTACAAGATTTTGAGAGATCAGGGACAGTCTCTTTATTCTGGTTTTATCTGGCATGTGACACAAGGCATTTACAAGCTACCTTACCGCGAAGGATAAAAACTGGTGACATAAATCTGTTACCTGTTTGTAGAACAGAAGTGTCATGTAAATGATTTACAGTTGTCATCTTTATTTCTCAGTGTCAAAGGGCTTGTTGTGCAGAAGGGCAACATTTTGCTATCTACTAATTATCAGTAACAGAATTTAAAAAAACCCCACCGTTAGGTGGTTGTGTACCTGCTTGTCTGAACACAAAGCAGTAGGCAAAAAAGGCAACTAGGGAGCTACAGAGCAGCAGTCACCAGCTGGTTTCTTGGAGCTGAGGGTCATAGAACAGAAAAGGGAAATAAAAAAAGTCTTATTGCTCCTCCTGTGTCCTTCCCCTCCCCTGTGAAAAGGCATCTTGCAAATAAGAGATGAAAGAATTCAGCTAGCTCCTCCTAAACTGGTCTGTGCTCCTGGTGCTTCAGGACTAGCCTTTCCAAATAGGTGACAGACATCTATAGGAGCATAAATGAGGACAAGGGAGGCAGATAGATCACTCACAATGTCTCTTCTGAAAACTAGCTGGAATGCAGTCTCGGCAGGCTGCTCTAGGTGACCCTTCTTGAGCAGAGGGCTTGGGCAAGAGGACTTTCAGTGCTCCCTTACTGTTCTGTGACTGTTGCCTGGTTCTGATAAAACCTTTGGACGCTTTTGTCTGCCATGCAGGGACTGCAAGCTATTTTGTGGCAATTTCCAAGCTGCTGAGCCTATTAATGAGTAAAAATGAGCCTTTGTAGAAGAAAAAATAAATGTATACCATTACTACTTTGATTTCTGATAACATCTCAGTACAGTATTAGCTTGTCCTAAGTTAGAGAAATTTATGATTTATTGAATATATATGCTTTACATGATAGATAGCTGATAAACAGCGTTTTATATATATATTTTTTTTTACTGCCTGTTACACATTTGTCTTACGACTGTAAAGAAAAAGTTTTTATTTTTCAAGCATCTGAATGAAGAGCCCTTACCCTTTGTATGACTGGGGTTTCATTATTACACAAGATGTGACTCAAAATTCATTTCAAAATTCATTAATTAATGAAGACATCCAGGAAAAGCAGTAATGTTTTGTTTTGTTGTTTTGTTTTTGGTTTGTTTGGTTTTTTTTTGTTTTAATTAAGAGAGAAGAAAGCCCACTGTTTTAATAAGTTTACAGGAAAAAAAAACAAAGAAACCCAAACAACCAACTCCTAAACACAGTTCCATTCCTCTCTGACTTTTTCATTTTATTTAAAATGTAGTTTGAAAAGATAATTATCTTGTTTGGGGTTTGTTTGGGTTTTTTTTTTTTTGTTGGTTTTTTTTTTTTTTGGTGGTTTTTTTTTTTTTTTTTTTTGTAATTGTAGAGCCCCTGTAAGAGAGGCATCCTGGTAGTTCATTGTTAAACCTTTCCAGCCTAAGGGCCAACCTTTATCTTTGGAATTTATTACAATGTCAGTCACATATAGTTTCTATTTGATTGTATATTTGATTGGATTTCATAACACATGAGCAATTATATGAATGCTGTTTTAACAACTGCACCATTTCTGCAGGCTCTGTATTGGAAATGCGCTGCCAAATTGTCCCTCGATGGGAAGGCAGTGTTCACTAGACACTTTACATCAAGAGAGGATGTGGGCTTTCTTTCAATGAATTTGAAAGCTGGGAATTTAAAATGCAAGCTGCATTCCTTTCTAGAATAATTTTACATTCACACATAAAAACTGCCACACCATAAGGATATTTTTTTCAACCTCTTTAGCTTATAAGTAGGGATCACAGGTTGATATTATTTTTCCTTTCAAAGTGTAATACTGAATAATAATGAGAGAGTATACAAAAATCTGTCTTTAACACAATATTGATATGCCACTTACATTTCCGGGTAATTACAGTAATTTGGTTGTTACTCTATACGGTGGCACGAATTAGTAGCTAGAAAACACGATGCAGTGGGAATGATTCAAGGGCTTTTCATCAGGCTGCATGGTGAACTGGCTTCTTGATCCTGCTGACTGTTACCTCTGGTAACAACCTAGCAATCACGGAATTATTTTCATTTTCTCTTTGTTCACGTTCCTTACATCATTCAGCACAAAAATATTTATGTTCTTCCCAGTCACTTGTGTACAGCATATATGTAAACAGTGATGCAGCTACACTTGACAGTAGTGGATGGTGGAGCCATTAAGGTTTTCATTTTAGTATAAAGTCAGAAACAACATATCAATATTTACATGACAACAAGAGGCTTGTATTAATTAACTTCTGACACCTGCAAAGCTGTTCGTAATGAGAAATGTAGCTGGGTTAATCAAGGCGACATTTGATCATTTCTGTGAAATCTCACATCTGTGATACCCCTGGAGAAACCAGGATTTCTAACCCTGGGTTTCTTCCTGCCCTGCGTGTTGCATCTGCATTCTTGTCTGCTAATAGAGAAACAGATTTACAGATTTTTAAAAATAAGGGTTCAAGGGTATTTTAAGGGGGTTAGGATTTTTTGTTTTGTTTTATTTGCTTTGTTTTCATGTTGTTTGGGTGTTTTGATTTTTTTTTTTTTAAAAAAAAAAAGCTCATTACCATATGGAGAAATTATGATGTCAGTAAAAGTAGCTTACATGGGTTTCCTGAGGTAAAGCTCCGAGAGGTGAGTGAAGAATTCTGTTGTGCTGTGTTTTTTGAAGGGTTTTTTACTTCCTCCTGGAGCTCAGAAACTTTGAATTCCTTGTGTTACTGGAGCTTTCAAATGCAAGAGCATCCTGGCTTGATGTGTTTTCTGCAGCACCTCAAGAGTTTATTAGTTCACTGACTTATTGTCAGGTTTTATTTTTAGACACAGTTCTATAGACCTGTTTTGTGCTGCTGTGTAAAACTGCTTAAAATAATGGTTAGGTAATTGAAATCAAAGATAATGCATCATACATGTTGCAGATTGTTGATATTTTTACTGTGTTTTATTAATGTTTTAAAGACAAACTGACAAAGATTGAGGAAAGAGCAACCACCTTCTGTAAGAAGTAAAAAGGAAAAAAAAAAGTTCAGAGTGCAAATGAGGTTTAGGAATTGAGAAAGGAATTTAAATCCCCGTTTCTTGTCTCTGCTTGCACCAGTAGGTAAGGGTTTTGGCTTGAGTAGGATTTATTCTGAATTTCAGTTCTTACAGGAGAACTATTCTGAGAATCGAGAGCCTTTGCTCATCCTTCTGATCACTGGAACACGTTAGACAGAGGCACAGGGCTTAAAATACCAGTCAATGCACTAATGACTCATCCTCTTCTCTTCAGATAGGGTAAAAGTTTATTATGCATAATATAC
Organism: Chloroceryle aenea; assembly: GCA_013399075.1. NCBI lineage: Eukaryota > Metazoa > Chordata > Aves > Coraciiformes > Cerylidae > Chloroceryle > Chloroceryle aenea. The sequence continues at coordinate 285,005 of VWZY01009577.1, forward strand.
AAATTAAGAATTGCTTCCAAACTGTCTTGATCAACCAATTCTCTGATTATTTTGATTTTTTTTTTTTTTTTCCTTGAAATCAAATAGTCTAATGAAGTTCTATCTAAGTCACTCTAAGAGGATCCATTTTAACGGTGGTTGTTAAAAACAAATGAACCTTTCAACAGAGGTAGCCTGGCACACTGTAGTTATTGCTGTGATTCTGACAGTTAAGCTCCCATTTTTAAACGTGATGCATTTGTTCTCTTTCATTACTCAGACGGAGATAAAAGCAACCAAACAAGCCAGGAAACAGTGTCTGTATCATCTCAAAACTTGGAACATATTCAGGATCAGGATGCAGCTGTGCAGGTAACGCCGTTGTATGTAGCGGTGCTGATAACTTAAGAAGCTAATACGAAGCAAAGGTTGTTACAGGGTGTGTGTTCTCTCTGTGCCTCTGCTGTTGGGTAAAGCTTAAGTTGATAGAAGACTTCATTACATTGAAGTATATTGGTACAGCATAAATAATCAGAGAATTTATCCTGAGAAATTTGAAACAGCTGCCTCCATTTTTTAGTCTGTCAGTACTATATCAAATCTACTCTGGTTGTCTTCCCATTATTGTTCATTTCAATTTCCACAATATTCTCTGCATCAGTCCCATTTTCTTCAATGTAACGTGGTTTTGACTTTCACATATTTTCAATATGCATCTGGAAACAATTTTTTTTTAGGTAGAAACATTTCTGAAACAAATCTTGTATTGCTTCACAGGGGGACTCTAATGGTAACTATTAGTTTGTGGATATATTGTTTTTCAGCAAGAATGTGTCTATTTTTAAAGGACATTTTTATCTAGTGTTTCATAAGCAGATATCACATTAAAAATACCTCCTTGAACTTATGTGTTTGTCAAAATATGACAAGTGAAAAGTACATCCCTGTGTGTCTGCTTGGAATGCTTCAAGATAGGAATTGATGCAAAACCTTTTAATTTAAAAATGAAAATATTTTGTGAAATGTTGTAAGCAATCACTTGTCTATTATTGTTGCAGGAAGATAGAGCCATTACCCTTTCCCATCCTGAACTGTCATTAGATGATGTCAGAGTCGAAGATTTCAAAGCCTCAGCCACACTGCTTGAGACTGAAGAGGGTTCTTTTCATCCAGTGTACAGAGGAGCTTCAAATGCTTTCTGCATCCGTCTGTTTTGTATTGACAAGAAGCATGAAACTAGGTAAGTGTGGATGAATAATTACTGCTTTCCCTGTCCTAATAACAATTTTCAATGTTAGATTTTTAGAACAAATCTGAAAGTAACAGCACCTGCTGCAGTTGGGTTGGATTTTTTCTGACCACTTTCTTTCTCTTTTTCACTAGTAACTTCCTGAAATTTTCAGCCTTCAGCTGCTACTTCCCATCTCCGGTATGACCTTGGGAACAAAGTTAAGAATCTATTTTTGTTGGAAAAATGCTAGTTGAAATTGTGGAAGCAGGACACTTCTCCCTGTGAAGAAACACTAATTCTAAAACTGGCTAACTCCAAAAAGGGCTGGATATTGCAGCACTGGTCATCCTGTTTTGTTTTAATGGTGTGGTTAATGTTCTTATTTCTAAGCGCTTGGTCTCCCCTCACTGAGAGAATTGGTTCAGTTTTCTAGAATCCACTACAGCAGGGGGAAAACAAAGGCTTTTTATCTTAAAATGATTGCTGCTGCTGATCTAGGACTCTGAGGTCCTCGTGCAGTGGAATAGATCTATAGTTGTGGGTTAGACTTTTCCCAATTTATTTGCACCCTTGAAGAGGGAACCTGTACTCAACCACACCAGCAAAAGCCTCTCCGGGAACTGCCTGTTCCTCTGAATCTTGTCCTGGAGGAGTTCCTGCTGCTCCTGTGCATCATGGATGCAGAAATGGTGCTCTGGTTGAAGTGCAGGTTTGATAGCATCTCAGCCCTCAAGGGAGGGTTGCTGCTGGGCGGTGTCTCTTACCCAGCAAAGCTGATGCATGTTTCCATCTCTTGGACATAGAGCTGTTCTGTGGCTTGTTAGTGCACTGAAAGTGAAATGTGAAGGAATTGCATTTCTATTTTCTCTGCAGATATTTGATACCTTTTTAAGCCTTCTGAAAAAAATCCTACTTCCATTCTTGTGTTCGTTGCTGCCAAGGAGGCAGTGGATACCAGAGAAGGGAAAGCTATGTTACAATGGTGTTTTCCTTCCCCTATTTAGCTATTCAGTTAATGAGTCCTAATTCTATAGATGAATACATAATGCCCAAATCCAGACCAGTATTTATAGCTTTCTTTTTTTTTTTTGAGTTTTCATTCAATGTTGGATAGTTAATTAAATTTTTTTTCTCTCTTCATTGAGTAATAATATTGTTGAAGTAATTAAAGGAAACTTAATTACAGGTCTGGAGGGGTGAGAGATTTTTATCAGTATTTTTAGAGAATATATATATATTTATCTATATTGAATTGCCTCCAGAGGCACATTTTGTACGGTGGAAAAGTATTTTATAAAACTTCAACATAACTCTTTTTGATGGGTTTAGAGTTTCGATACCCTTACACAGAGGAGAAACAGGAAGAATTTGTTAGATTTCTCATGTCTCACATTTCACTGTCACCATGGAAAACAGAGTAGAATTACTTTAAACCAGCAGGTGAGAAGTGGGAAGAAGTAAAGTGTTCAAAAACAATTTCAAAGTATTGATGTTTCTGTTAGGCTGATCAAGTACATTGGACAGGTTTATCCAGTGGGTAGTGACAGGACTCTGGGTACTGATGAAAATACTGTGGAACATGGGAACAACTGTTTGTAACTTCAATTAATGTTGGCTATCTACTAATGCTGCTCTGACAGTCCACGAATGACTTCTGAAAAACACTGGAGTCAGTAATGGGAGAGTCAACTTCCTTATTTCTCTTTTGGTGAAAAGCTTCATGTTTTGACATTATTTCAGACATTCAGGTTTATTCTTGTTAATAGTGATGCTTTAAGCACTGAAGTAAACAACCAGTATGCAACACCCAACATCTGCATTGGCTTGATGATGCGCTAGCAGGACTGTCTGATTACCACTGTGAACAAATGTTCCTTGCGCTTATGTAGATGTAAATATTGAAATGTACAGGATCTGTCTGATAGGCACTTTAGTTAACAATGTTTACTCTTGGTTGCAGATCGCTGGATTTTTTGCATTATGTTTTCAAGCTTTTTCCGGTATGTATAACTGAAGTTGTTAACGTCTGCGTGCATGTGTACCCGTGAGGGGACGGTAGCGTGGTTGGCGGCCAGAGTATTTAGATATGATGCCAGAGTAAGTCAGTGACTCGCAGGAGTGTGCTGTGAGTAGTTACCCTGAGGGATTTGACTGCTATACTTGCCTGCTTTTGGGCTTTATGTATTGTGTACGTAAGTCCTTTGTTTATGTTCTGTAGGGACTTTTCTGAGACGCATATTTACAAAGCGTTTCAAACTCCTTTAAAGTGATGTATAGATCCAGACTGCACCTAAACTAAAATTAGGGAAGTTATGTTAAAGGAGATGGAGTTAAACCAGCAGTATTAAGGAAATCCATAATTTACCTATAGCCTAAACAGTGGCTCTGAAGGTTTATATTTAGGGCGGAGCTACTGTGCAGCACATAAGGATGTGAATTTGTAGTGCAGTGGCTACTTCACACCACTGCTTTGTGTGATTAAACTTCGTCTGGGGTAACACAGGTCCGCCTTCTGACATGTTCTTAATGCAGTGTTGTAAATTCACCGTACAAAACACTGTGGGATAGCATCCTTCAGAGACAGGTCCTGGTGATCAGAGATGTGGACCTGCCCCTCAATAGCATGTTCAAAAATGCTGCTTTACCACCAAGGAAAGCTCCCACAGAAAGTAAACACTGAAAGCACGCACTTCAAATCTCTAAGTAGTTTATCCATCCAACAACGCACCTGTCACTCCTTGAAACAAAAGCTCATGATGGAATCACCAGGTGTAGTAAGAAAAGTTAATCACATAGAGAGCTCGAAGAGGAGGAGTGAGATAAAAATAATGTTCTTCTACTGAAAAAATGCTATAGCATAATCAGCCAGGGTAAACTGATTAAACATCTTCCAGATCTGTTTACTTGGGAGTCTCTCAGCATGTGTCAAGCTGTGTGAAGTGTCTTTCTGAACTGTTGGAGTTCTCCAATGTCCCCGTGTGCAGTGAGGTTCTAGTAAAACGTGTTCAATAAAAAGGGATGGGAGACACTCTGATGGAAGGGAGTGCTTGAGCGGTTTGAATGGATAAAGTTATTTGTGGCATGCAATTTATCTCCTGAGGATGCTCTCTTCCACCTGAGAGCTTTCAGTGGAGACTCCTGCATTCCTTTGCACCTCTGCAGCTGTCACAGCAGAGGTCTCTGAACAGTTACACTGCCTGGCAATATGATGCTGTCTTTATGTGCATATGTGCATCAGTGGTGCCAATTGCAGGACAAGCTACACAAACCAACATTCATCAGTTCTACAGCACATGCAGTGCAAAGTCAGCCTGTGCCTACATACTGGCTGTTAGTTCAGGATTTTAGGACATGCTCCAGCTGGCTGCAAACATGTAAAAGATCCAGGACAGACATGTACTGTCCTGTCATTTCACTGCTGAAGGTAGAAAAAAGGACCCCTAAAAAGGGGAAAACACTGTCCCTGAAGGTGTGGGCATAGAGGTAATGTTTCTACTAGACAGCTGGACTAGACGTTTCTCGTAGATCCCTTCCACCTTAAATATTCTATTCTACCAAGGAAGAAAAGAGGAGGGGGGGAATGGAAAAAAAGGACCATTAGGGAATACTGGGATATTAACTAATGAGTTAACTACTGTGGGAGCTAAAAGACACTGAGCCAACTTGGTGTTGAGCTCCTCAGTTCCTTTGTGCTGCCCAAGAATCAAGACATCTGGATACAGCATCACTTGAAGTGTACATACGTTATAAGCACTGCATTCAGTTGGTTTTCTTCCTGTCCTTTCTATTCAGAAGCTTTTGTGTAAAGCTTACATTGAGATCACTAAGAGCCTTTATTGTCTGCACCTCTCTTTCAGGACAGAGACTTCTGTGTCATCCTCGTGCCACACCATATACCAGAATTCCACCTGATTCAGAGTTTTGTTCGAGCTGTCCCACTCTGTGCTTCCAAACTTGGTCATGAGCTTTACGTTTTCCATCGTGCGGGATTGCTCAAGTGAGTTGTGTGCTTCGTGACAATAAATGATGTCCTCTGAATTACCTGTATAAAATTTACTTGTCATCCAACCTAGCCTCAGGTGGGTGGGTATTCCTTCTCTGTCTCAGCCCCAGCTGATGTACTGCACAGTATGGCACAACATCTGACAAGAATGGTACGTGGATTCCTCAGAACAGTGTAATTGAATAGCACAGGGCTGTGCCTGGAGCAAATGGGACCAGAGATAAATAACTTGGTCTTTAGCAGCATTACTGCAGATGTTTTAATTCCTGTTCCAGAGTGAATCCTAAAGTCAGGTGTATCTCCACACAGCACTATACCAGTCAAGGTAGATAGCCTTATATTTTTGAGGAAATGAAGTAGTTGATGACATGATTTTTTTTTTTTTAATTGAAAAAAAAAAAAAAGAGAGATAATTAAAATGTAAAAGCAAGCAGTCTTTTGCTGCTAGCATTTATATGTAGTTTCCTTTCAGCAAAGCCAATGCACATTGAGAGGATTCCTTTGAAGTTTGTATATACAGTGCTAACTTAAGACGAACATCGGTACGGACAAGTAACTTCGTTACCTCGCTGCAGACCAAGGCCCATAGAGGAACATGGTGCAGTGTTTGGCCTTTGGGATGTGGGTCAGGTTGTGTAACTTTGATACTTGAAAGCCTGGTATAGGTATAATTCTTGGAAACATGGTATAATTCTTTTAAGCGAAATGCAGTAATGCATTTCTGGGACATACAGAGCAGAGCAGTAACCCTCATTGAGTATCTGTTTTATATAATTTTATTTTTTTATTCAGGGTTGGATCATTTATTTCATACCTTTCAATTTCTGTGGTACTATGAACACTTCTGTAGTTGAAAATACTGATGAACTGGGACACAAAACCTCTCTTGTTGGGACTTTCGTTACGTGGTATGAGTAACCAATGCTTGTTTGTATAATAAGCCTATGCTGGCCCCAAACCCAAGCTTAAATAGTGGCACGGTTAGAGACTTATTTTTTTTCTTTTTATGTGTGTCTCTTAATGTAGCTAAATACTGTGTGATTTCAGAGAAATACTTCTGGTTTAATTGCATACTTAATCACCTTTGGTGGTATACAAATAGCTCATGCAGGAACTGGCCAGCTACTCTTGGACCTGTGCAGAAGCCTTTTACCATGGGATGAAATTGGGCTTCTGTGTGCTATGTAAGAATCCAGCTGGCTGGAGAGAAAGCCACTGGAGTAATTCCTGCTAATCTCCATCCCAGCTGTTTGGTAATCCACCACTCGGATTGGTAGTTATATGTCCTCTTGAGGTTTTGATCAAAATTAAACTTGTTATCAAGGTTTTTTAAAACCCTTACAATTCTGATTAAATTGTGCATATTCCAAATAGTACCAGCCCTTCCATGGAAAGAGAATAGGGTTGTTATTAGCATTTCCCAAACCCCCCTGCAGCTGTACAGGAAAGTAAGGAAAACCAGCCTTTTTTTGAGTTTCAGGATCAGAAAATCTGTGGAAGAACTTAACAGATGAAGCTTTTGGAAAGTTTCTGAAGAGCAAAGAACTCATTGCGTGACAGCAGATAGCCTCAGATAAAACCAAAATATGAAAAAGTGTAAGATCAATATATTGTACTTGCACTAAGGGCTTTCGAAAGGCATGCGAGTGAAAAGAAAGTCACAGAAAATGGATTAAAAGAAAAGCAGGGGTAAGAAGATGAGAATATGAAGACTTGAAAGGGCAAAATCAGAAGAGGGACAGGCACAAAATGAGGTACTGATTAGTGAAGGTTGTAAAAGGAGTAAGAGAAAGTGTTAAGTACACAAAAAGCAAGAGTGCAGCAAATGGAAGTGTAGGTCTGCTACTTAAGACTGAAGGACAAAAAAATACTGGATGACAAGGCATAGGCTGAAATGCTTAATGGACACTTTCCCTCAATTTTCACTAAAAAGCATAATAATAATAGCATCCTGGTCCTGAGCAGTCAAAGGAATCGGGCATCTCGAATGAGTTAATTCACTGCTGGAAGAGAAATGAGCACAGACCTTGGATAGTCCTTCCCCCTGTTTCATACTCTTAGCAGCTCTGTTGTGTTTGTTTATTTTCAAAAAATGGTTTCCATTTTTTGCCTGTTCTGTTTTTTGTCATATTAAAAATGTGGTTCATCATTGGTACAACTGCCTTCTCTTGGACATGGGGGAGAAAATCCCACCCGTCAGTGCTTATGGAAGGGATTGTTGTCTTTAGTTTGTTAGAGTGAACTTTTTATTTTTTTTATAATAGGTCCTTTAATGTTAGAAGGGCAACAACCAGTGACCTGCTTGGTGTCAAAATGCTCATTAAAACCCTTAGCTTGAATGAAAGCATACTGAATGACTTCAAGATATTTACTGTGGCTCGCAGGGATCCAGTGAGTGTTTGTTGCAAATATTCTTACAAGAGAATGGGTAAATACCACTAAAACCATCCAGAATTTATTACATTACTCTAAGCTAGTATACTTTGTATAGTATATAGGTACTCAGGTCAGTGCCAACAGTTGTGTTCAGCCTAACTGGACAGTTAATCTAATCTGTGGCTCGTACCAACTGCCCTCTTCTTTGGAGACTCCTCCAGTGGAGGGACAGAAGCAGGATAGATGCATTTTTTTTTGGTCATCCACAGCCTGATTTGCATGCTTGCTTTCTCTTATACATATATCTGGTTGTGTGATGAGCATGTGCTTGTGCTTTGTCACATGGTGGGGGCCTCTCTCTCCTTCCCATGATGTGGCCAGACATGTGCCCATCAGACAGCAGGGAACATCTGCATTTTTGTTGTGTGATGGAAGGTGCTCGATAGACAAAAAGCCCAAACACCACCATTACCATCATACAGCTGTAGGGAAATCCATTGCATGCAACTATGGCTGGAGGATACCTCTTTGCATTAATAATCTTCCTTAAGATCAGGACTTAACCCAGGACTAAATTAATGGCTGAGCTTCTAGCACTCCTGTAGCAGCTAAATCTGAGATGAAACTTTAGTTCAGTGAGGTTCTGCATATTCCAGCCATATTCACTGTTTAACCATTAGGCCTTGTGTTAAGGAAGAGTGGTTAAACTGGGGTAGTGTGTAGAATGTATACTGGGAGGAAAGTATTTTAACTGTGATTGCGGTGGTGAAATACACAGTTAGGATGAAAAAGAAAGATTACTAATCAAATCAGAAATGTGCATGTGTTGCTTTTGCCTTACAGGATGGGGTCCCGGTCCAGGCTTTTGTTGCTGAAGTTTTGGATCAGATAGTTGGCATTTCTGTCATTAGAGATGAAATGGTAACTTCTATTTCTGTGCTGTATGAAAACTGTAACGCTTTGTTCTCAACCCTAAAGGCTGAGTTTTGTGCTTTCCACTGTACATGTACCTAACAAAGTATCTGTAAAAGATACTGCTTCTATATGCTTTCTTTCTCTCTTTTCTGACTGTGTAGACACTATTATTTCCCTTCTCATTGATGATGACTGACACACAGGTGAAGAACAATCCTCCTGCTATGTGCAAGGAGCTGCAGACACATTCTGAAAGGATGCCTCCTACACCTCTGTTTGGTTCTTCAGCACAAAGCCGTTCTGCCTCTAAATATGCTTTTAATAGTCTATTTTGCCCCTTAATTTCCCAAGTCAGTAAACAGTTTTGCAACACATACTGCAGAGAGTAGCAGTTGTCCTTCTAGATTTGCTTTCTCAACTTTTTTTTTTCTCCAGGAGTAGATGGTGAGTGGTTGAGTCACATACTTAACTTCAAAACAAATGAAAGCATATGCTTTAACAGAGTGAAAAAAAAAAAAAACAACCCACACACACAAAAAAACCAACAACAACAAAAACCACCAAAAACCAAACAAAAAACAACCAACCACTGTTGGGCATTATTTTTGGAAGTAAACATTCTTTAAGGGTTACTTTTGTGGCATTCTGCTGTTACTGAAAAATGCAGATTTTTAGATAGTTCAGCAGGTGTAATGCTCAGGTTTTAAAACAGAATAGTCATTCCAGTGTGCAAAAATTAGCTCTTAATTATATTATAGAAATATTTATTATGTAAAATATTGCCCATGTAGCTGTTTCATCACTATTGTTTTCCAAATTCTTATTTTCCAGGATATTGAGTATATTCGATCACATTACAACATTGAAGATTTTATTAATTTTAAGTACTACCAGCAAGAGGAACATGGACATCTTTACCACTTTGTCTTAAATCCTGTATTTCATCACTATATGAAACACTTTCTAAAGGAGATCCTTCGCTTGGCCCACAAATCTTCTCTTTACTATCCTATTTATCCGCAGTATGTGGAAGGCAAGGTAAGGAGAAAGTTATTTGTATTTCTTATATTAAATATTGTCACCTTTGCTCACTTTTTCCTCTTTGCTTCTGTGAATGACTGTAAACAGGAATTTTCTTAGCAATCTGCAGCAAGCTGTGCTCTCTTCTTGTGTGATTTAATCTGCAGTCTTGGACACCCATGTTGTATAGTGGGGTTAGTCCACAGTGCGCAGGAGTCCAGCCTTACCCCGAGACTGCAGGGAGTGTGTGGAGGAGCAGAAATCTGCAGTCGCCTTGGCCTTGGCTCATTACTTGGTCTGTAAAGAGAGTGAAGTTCTTCTAAGGGGCAGCTCCTTCAGAGCTGAGTTGCACTTTGCCAGTGTCTATTTCTTAGTTGGATTTGGAGGATCTTTGGGCAGCTCTTCTCTATGTGTAGTTAGATCTCTTAAGTTACACACATTAGTATGTGGCCCTGAGAGCAGCACGACAGAGGAATAATTTGTTTGCTACCTCACATGTTTCTGGGAGAGGTAGGTTGAATGTAGATTGACATATTGCTGTTGTGCCGTTGTCAACTCTCTCCATAAATGTGCTGTAGTGCTGGTAATGAAGTTTCTGCCCTCTTCTGTCCTTTCCCCATGGACTGATTCTAGGATGAAGTAGCAAGCATCCAGTATTCCCACTCCTGCTTAAGTCAGGGCTCTGTGTCCGAGTTGCAAGCTGTAAAAATTTTCAAACGTGTCCTCTCATGGGTGTGTAGCCCTCTAAAGGTACTGTCTGGCTCAGCCTAATCACCCGGGCTCCTGCCAGTGTTTGTGGGGAAAACACAGTGCCCCGGAGGGCGGTTCATCCGGCAGCCAGATCTACCTATCTGGGGATGGAAAGAATTGCCCTCTGGAAGTGTTTGTCTGTAACTCAGGGTGGGGACTGCATGGCTGGCTACAGTCAGCAACTTCCTTCTAGGTGGCTTAACGCTGGATCCTGTCATCAGGCACTCAGCTGGTTTTGAAATATCCACCATTTCTGGCACGGGAATTTTCACAGGTTCAACATAAGTACGTTTTCAGAAAGATGTTTTGTTGCGTTTTTTTCCCCTGTGCACTTTGTGCAGTTTTATTAAGTGTTCTCTCGAGGAGCTGATGTCCTTGCGTAGCCCTAGGTTCTCATATACTTAAGAGGCACTTACAAAAATGCAGTTTAATGGCAGTGGATGGAAGAGAAAAGTTAAATCTTCTTAAGGATTCCAGTTTGGTCTCTTTCCAGGCTACAAAGTTCCTTTAAGTTAGGTATCACGGCTTTCTAATAAGTGGTAAATGTGATATTTTGCTTCGTTCTCCACATAGTAATATCAGGTTTTTTCAGTATTTGCAGATGGAGCCGTACTTCAGTGTAATTTAGTTTACATTAATGTTTATTCTCTATTTCCTGTAATTCTCTGCTTTATTTATTCTCTTTCCCTTTCATGTTGTAAATAATGACAGAGGCAGTCACGCTGTAACAAATGGAACGTGGCTATTTCTAATGGTCCATGCTATCCACATTAGCATGAGGGGGTTTGTTCGCTTCAAGTTTATGCCAGTTTATTAACATTTATCACTTGGATGAAATTGACATTTTAGTTGGTATAGAATTTCTATATAAAATCATAACTGTTCTTTGCCAAACAAGCAAAGGTTAGCAGTAAGCAGATAACATAGCTTAATGAGGTCAAATCAAGCTGATTCATGATCACTATGGAGAAAAATATCCTCCTGGGGAAAATACTTGTGCTGAAAAATCCCATAAACCAAACCACTTGTTTATCTGTCATCCCCACAGAGATAGTAATGTAATTACTCTCATAATTATCTTCATTAGTGTCAGGAATTATCTGCAATTCATTCCTCTGCTCTGAGTATGTTTGTTTATTTGCTGATTTTTCTCTCAGATTTAGCCAACAGAGCTAAGAATTTTGTATTTGCAAAGCCATGCAGCAGACATCTGCGATGCGCTGTCCTGACATTCTCTCTGCTGAAATATAGATCGCTGTCTTTCAGTTTCAGAACCCCTGCGCCCATTCCCTGACATCTGCCCTTCATTACATGGTTCCCGTGCGACCAAGACGACAGATTGTCTATCCTCTGGAAGAGCTTGGCATAAACGCTCCATCAGAGCAGGTCTCCAAGGATCAGGTGGGTAACAGAAGCAGCAGCAGGCAGGAGGCACGGTGCCAGCTAATGCAGGGCTTGGCAGATGGGGTGGCATTACCGTCTTCGTGTTGATAGGTTGCTTCTTAATTACATCGAACATGGTGTCCATACCCTTACAATCCCAGCTTTGCTTCTGCGCCGCCGTTGCTGCGTCTCTGCTTGAATTTCAAGTGCGTTACGGACAGCAGTCACTGAGCTCTGATGCGTCTCTACTACATGCTTACTGTTGAACAGTATTTTTTCATGACGTTATTTCAAAATCCCGACACATTTTTAAATGCTCTGATTTACAGTTTAGCCCTTCTTCCTGGTAAGTTCATTTAGGTATTGTGTTCTGCAAGTGCATAAAACACAATGTTAGCTTCTGACTATTTCTGCAGGAACTGCTTAAGTAACTTTTATTTTTCAGTCCCAAGTTTCTTCCATGTCTGAGATACACTCAAAGAACACTTCAAAACATCAGGAATGATTTTAACAGGAAAGGAGATTGTTTTTACTACCAAACAGGTCTTACTTTTGTAGCACTTGTGCAGTCTGGATGTTCTAAATGAAAAGCCTCTTAAAATATCATTTGTTAAGTAACGTGCACCTTACTCTGTCTTACATTTTTGAGTAACTAAAATCTGATGTGAAGGTGGTTTCTCACAACAGTAACTAACAGAGCTGAAATATTAGGAAAAACACTATTTATTAGTGATGGATACTGTCAGTAGGTAGCTGTAATTTCCTAAAGAAACATAATTAGGGAGCTTTATGTCTGTCTACTAACTTCCAGTTGGCTGAGATGGCTCCCATATAATATTTTTAGTGCTGTCCTTTTCACAGTTAGTCATTTTTGGCATCCAAAGCTCTTAATGAGGCAGCAGTTGGCAAAGCAAAATCTAGAACATGGCTGAGGCTGTTGATCTGAGTTTGGCTTTGTTGAACAGTCTTCCCTCAAAGTGCTCATCCCTGCCTTTCTCTTCTCTGCAGAATAAACTGTCTGATGCTTTTTTTTTCTAAACTACTTTTATCTTTAAGAGAAGCTGGTGCACTCTTACTAGAAGAGCTCACTTTAGCATTTTTAGTGCTCATTTTAGCATTTTTAGTGGAGCATGAAAATCACAGACTTTGTACTTTTGAGAGATTTGCAAATCTGTTGTCTGTTCTATTCCCACGTTCTTCCTGAGGACTTCTGAGTGTTATAGGTAGTCAGATAATTGCTTAAAACCTTGACAGTTTAATGAATTTCTCCTTAATAAAATCTGTGGGATTTTTCACTAACCAAGTTTTGCTGGGGCTGGGGGTGAAGGCTAGCCACTGTATAAGTATCCATGCATATGCTCTGGCATTAATTATAGATTTCTGACAGACTGTGTTCTATCTAGACTGACATCTGGGGTTGATCCCATGGTGGTAACTTGAGGATAAAGCTAGTCTGCTACTGCTGCCCGTCGTTTTCTGAAATACTGAGAACTTGAAACCATATGAAGCTAAATTGACTCTTCTGTTGAGTGAATAAAATGACCTTTGGCCACCACACGTTGGGAAAGCTTTATAACTTAGGAGGCAACCTACCATAGGGGACTGAGTGTGCTCACAGAAGTAGGAAGCTGGTGCTGCTTTTAGATGTTCTTGGATGTTTTGTAAGCTGTGGTGGCAGCCAGGCATAAGGCATTTCCCCTCTCTCTGCTCTAATGTTTCAGAAAGGAAGGTTGATCCCCATCAGTAATCTGGCACTTCCCTACAAAGTCCTTTTGTGTATTTTATAAAATGACTATAATAAAATTTCATTAGGCACAAAATTATTGTACTACTTTTATTTATTATACTTTAAACGATCAAAAGGCATGCTCAGACATGAAAAACACAATCAGTGCTGCAAAGACCAGTTAAATGTAATAATTCTGCATACTTAAAAGGCTGAGAATTGTCACCTTAAACACAAGCAAACAAAAACAAACAACAAAGCCTGTGAACAGTTTGGCCATAGAGGATGCTAGCAGGGTGTGAAGTAAGGTAAAGGGGAAGAGAAAACACTGGGTCATAAGGAAAGTGTGGAAAAAAGGGGGAGAGAAGTGAAAGATAAAGAGGCTGGCGTAGGAATTAGTGGGAAGTTGTTCGAGGCAAGCACCTGTATAGGAGTGAGGAGAAAATATCTGCAGTTATCTTGGTTGTGGTGGTTTGAAAAAAGACAGGGGCGGGGTCTTCCAGGATCTTAAAAGCTTTGGGCAAACAGGGATTCCAAGTAGCTGAGACCAATCCTCATTACTTTATCACACTTCTCTATTCTAGCACACGAAGCTTCTTTGAGCTGAGAGGATTTTGCCCTCTCACATTAGACAGCACTTGTTTCTGATGTGAGCCCCTGCCCACTTTGTTCCTGACAGCCAGAGGACAGGTTAGTGTTTGTTGCTATCCTAACAAGCTTAGTTTAGATAGCTCTGCCACAATGGCAGGATTTTTTCATGTAAACTACAATACAGAGACTGTAAATGCCAGTCAGTTTCAGAAATGTAAGGTTTTCATTTGATTGCCCGTCCTAGTTAATTGCTTGAGTATCTATTGCTTACGATGGAGATGATTATAATGAAATTCTTGCTTTGATACCCAGAAGATGCCCCTTAATATCTACCCATCAACACCTGCCTCTCATCTACTGCTTTTTCAGCAGCCTTCCTCTTATGTCAGCCTTTTTGAGCTATCTCTCTCCTTCTCTTGCTGCAGAATTTATTTTTCACCAGTAACAGCTCAGGGCTCAGCAGCTCAGCCATTCACCATTCAGTGTCTAAGCACAGCTCTTGATTTGTGTATGTGTACCTCTGTAGTCCTTTAGTGGCATCCTGGGGCTCAGGCAGTTTGTGTATCTTTAATGTGTTCCAGCCTGCTTGTGAGCATAAAGATTTACTCATAAATATTGACCCAGGACAGACAACTCAACCAGGACCCGCAAGGGCTCTTTCCTTCTTCCTTCCTCCAAAGCCAGAAGCAAGAGCAGCAGTTTAAATCAGAAAAAGCTTTGTCCCCAGCTGACTCTCAAGATCTCCCAGTCCAGGTGGATCTCAGCTCTGCTGGAGAGGTGTTTTTCCTGCAGGTCTGGATCGGTCATTGTAGACAGATGAATGTAGGAAACTGAACCAGTGGTGACTTGTTCTTGTGGTCCCTCTGTCAGATCTCTCTATTCTACTGCAGTGTCTGGGAGGGTGGAATGGGGAGAATCGCCACGTGCCACTCTGATACAGGTTCCTGGCCTGCTTACTCCGGTTTCTATCCAGCAGTGTGAGCTGTATTTCACGGGATCTATGAAAGCTTAGGTCCTCCTTCCCCTGTTCTTTCTGGAAGAGATGGATGCAAGGTAGGGTGATTTATATTGAAAATACAGAGATTTATCATATAGAAACAGAAATCACCAGTACCCGAATGACTGCGGTTTTCCAGCCACCCTGTTCTCTCCATGTCCTTGTTATATTTCCCTTGGTTTGAGATGGTTTCTAATTTGAGCCAGGCTTTGGGTTGGTGTTGCCTCTTTGCTTATCAAATGACCATGAGGTTGAAAAAATGCAGAGTTTAAGAGCTCTACCTGTTCCTCCTGTGTTGCCCAGCCTTTTTATTACAGCTTTGCATAGGTTTTAAGGCAATCACAATTTTTTTTTCTCTCTTTCTTAAACCGTAACTCTGTGCTGCTTCATCTCTGTCATTTCCTAAGCAGTGGCTCTCCATTTCCCATGGCTACGACTGTAGTGATATCTGCCTATGAGTCACTAATGACAAAGTAGGTTTTTACCCCACTCCTTGAGATGGCAAATATATTTTGCTGCTGATTTTGCGTGTTTGTTCCTGCAAAACTGTCTCCCATTGCTCTTCTGAGGAATTGTGGTTAAATCATGTATGAACTGACTGAGAAGGCACAGAGGGGGAGGCATTAAACTCCCCTGTCTCCTGCTGCAGCCCTCTGCAATGGCACAGATGCTAACGGTCTTATTTGCATCTAGTCCTGGAAGTACCCAGACCTGGGGATGCCTGTTCAGCCTGTGCCTCTGCATCAGGCATATCAGAGGTTCCCCACGTTAGCTCAAAAATCGCATCAGGCTGTACATCTGCCGTGCTCCGGGGTTTCAGGACACAGACCTGCAACTGCTCCTGTCTGCTCATTAGATCAAATGCTTTCTACAGCTGCTCCAAATCAAAAGGAAATCTCTTGATTTTCGTATTCTCAATCACCGACCGCTATTGAAGTGCCAATTGGCAGAAGATCCAAAGATTCAAAATCTTAATTCCCACAGTGTTAAAACAGATTAGATTATTATTGTGTTTTGCACATCTGTCAGTCATTTCAGTCATGTTACGTTAAAGAACGGTTGGTTACAACAGAATACTAAATATCCTATAAATTGCCCCTGGCCTTTGCGGTGCATGTCATTATTGGTGGAGTAGAAAACTATAGATAATTAAATAATTTTAAATGATTTCTTCATAAATAAACAATTTATAAACTTTCTGCTTTCTCACCATCTGGGAGCATTCTGTTATCCATCTGCTTCATGTAATTATCAATAAAAGGGAAGAATAGGTGATATAATTAACAAGAATAGCTGATCCACAGTGAAGAACAAAAATGTCACACATCTGTTGAATTATTTTCTTGTTTCTGCCCTTTCATTATTATTCATGCTATTGGGTTTTGTATATTTATTTTTATTTCGTGGCTGCGTTCAAGCTGTCAGGTTTTATTGCCCAGCCCGGGATTGTTTTTTCTGCTATAGCTCATGAAAAAAAGACTGAACAGTTATTAAAGCTTTACAGAAACCCATAAAGTGGTGTATAAACTTATTCTGAAAAAAAAAAACACTCAAACCCAACTCTTTCTCAGTTAATGTTGTACTTCTTAAGCGAGGCTACAGGTGCATTACAGGAAATGTTTAAGTCAGGACAAGAAGCAGAGAGTGAAGGAGGGTCAGGCAAGACGCTGGAGTCAGGTGCTCTCTGAATTAGTTGACTTTAAATGCGTTCAAGAGTTGAACGTTTCCAGGGTGGCTGGATAGATGTCTGGGAAATAAGTCGGTGGGGAGAATGCCTCTCCTGCAGCGAGTTCTGCCCTCCTCGGTGACCATGGTTTCATTCCAGTGTGATTAAACAGGGTGCTTTCTCAGCAGTCCTTTAGTTCATAAAAACCTTCAAGCAAAAATAACTTTCATCTTACATAACTTTCATCTTGCAGCCTTTAATCCACTGTTGGAGATAATAAATTTTCCTTAAAAAAAGTTAGTTGGAGTTGGTTTACCTGAGTGCATAGCATAGGAATAGGTACAGATAGCAAGATAAATACTGTTTGAATCTGGAAAATAAAATAAAATAAAAAAAGAGTTCACATGCACGGAATTCAGTAAAGTGGGGCCTGAAAATGTGCCACCTTTTGTTCTGAGCAGTGGCATCAGCTGTGGGAGAGGGCATCCTTCTGCTCCTTCGCACTTGCGTTGCTTTGCAGCTCTCTGGATCGAATTATTGTCACCGGGGTGGTAGAAGCCTATTTAACTCATATGTAACCAGTTAGCCTTATTCATAGTACTAGCCCTTCTTCAAAAGAGGGTTTTTCCTTTACCATTTTAAGCAAAACTTCTAGTGTCCTCTTTTCCCCAAAAAGCAATCATGGAGCTCTCACTGTCACACTATCAGTTGTGTACTGGTTTGAAATGTGTAGCCTGTGGGCTCTGACTCTCTGGACCATCTAGAAGGGGTTTGCAAAGATAAGAAGCTGAGAATACAGACAGGAGGCTGCTTTTCTTACACTGTCTGTGTGTATTTCTGCACTGCCATGTGAAACCATCTGGGTCCAGAACTTGAGACAAGGCTGAAAACTTTGCTCTCCTGTTTGTAGTCTGGGGAAAAAGCGGAAGCGTAATCACTGACCGAATGATAAATGTTCATCTAAGATTCAAGAACAAGCTGGAATACAAGGCACTGATAATAGTTCTCAGCACCACTATGAATGTATTTTTGTGTGTTTGCTTCATTCCACACTGATGCTTATGGCAAGTGTGATGAATAACTGGCCTAAAAGCAGTTTTTTAAAAAAAAAAAAAAGTATAATGATAGAAAACTCTTAAGTTTTATGACATGTTTTTAAACAATACGTTATTGTTTTTAGAGTGATCTTACTTCTTCCTTCAAAATGTGGGTTCATACATACTCTGTGTATTGCAGAAGATAGACAAATGAATTGCAATTTAGTTCCTCAGTACTCCTTACAGATCAAAGCTGAGCTGGGTCTCAAATGTTGTGGATCAAAAGTAGTAAAAGAAGGTTTTGTTGTATTTCATTTTCAGGTCTGTCTGAATTCAGATGAGCACTAAAATGCACTCAAAGTGGAAAAATGCAAAAGGTTTTTTGAGGCTTTTTGTTTTTTTAATCATTAAACCTCTACTATGGTAACAGAGAATGAATATAGTAAAGCAAGCCTGGATAGGATGGGGAAGAAAATTCCCTACTCTTTAAATATCAAGCTTCACGTGTCAAAGTTAAACCAGAAGCATTCCTACATGTTATAATTTGTATATGAGCACATTGGCAGTACAAACAAAGGCCTGGCACATATGGTTTTCACTTAACCAGGAAAGTAGTATTAATTTTTAAAGAAGTAACTGTTGCTTAAGATGCTATTGTGCTCGAGTAATGAATTTTTAATGCTTTTGTAGTTTGTGCATGGATTAAAATCCATTATTTATTGTACCACCACATGGTTGTTAAAGGTGATGATTTTATAGCACCAGTAGTCATGCGAACAGAGTCGTTCTGAACTGATGGCCGATAATAAATTTCCTTACTGTAAATGTCAGTGGGTTTTGTGTGTTGCTGCCATTACATCTTGTTTGGAAGGCTGAATATTGCACAATTATGTGAGGCACCAGATGGCATCATTAACAGGAATGCTCTGAATGTTTACCGCTTATGTGCATGTGTGAAATTAAAAGTAAGATGACCTATCTTTATTTTGAAAGCATGGTGTCAGTACTATACAGGTGTTAATGACATTTGCAGCGAATGAAAATAGTCACTATGGCTTGTTTTAAAGCTTTTTCCAGACATTTTGTAGATTGGAAGTATCCTAATTCCAGCTTGTGAGGTGGACGTGGGTATTTTTTCCACAGAAAGGTAACGCTTGCTGTCGTGAAATAGAGAACCACAACTGCTGTCACTAAAATACAACCCTGTAGCAAGGTGCAAAGCAATCTCCCCTTCTGTCCTCATACTGTTACTTAGTTACCCCATGGTCATTTTTTCCAGTGTGAAACATAATGATGTTTTTTAAAGCTTTTAGTTTTATACATCTCTGCTGTTTTTCAATAAATTTGGTACGCTCAGGAAATGCTCCCTCTCTTGCTGTGAGTCTCTGTGCAGAGAAGGTGCAGTGGAGAGAACTGTTTATGCCTCTTCCCTCTCCAGAGCATACACCAGCCTGTTTGAGATGGGTATTGGGATAGTCAGGATCTGTTGTGGTGGTGTTTCAAAGTCCTCCAAGGGAAACATCCCTGAGCACTGAAAGGTTTTTCCAGTTAAGTCTCATCGGGGTTGTTCAGGTTTGTTCATGGTGCTTTTTGGAGCTGGTGAGAGAGTTGAAGTGAGACTTGTCTAAAATCAAAGCTTAAGGAAGTCCATTTATTGTGGAACTAAATTAAGTAATGGCTGGAAATGCTAGCGGTATTTGCAGCTACATGTAACTTTGCTGTTTATAGGTCATACTTCATTCTATTTAATTTGTTTTGTGAAGGCTGTATAATCAATGTACACTCTGATAGCACAAGATCTCTGTGAAATAAACCCAAGAAGTTAAGGAGGCACTGTTGATGGTAATGATGGTCTTTGGCTGGCTGCTCAGACCCTGGCCCTGGAGCAGGCAAGTGCTTTTCATAGCCATTTAGAATAAATGAGTGTTTTCCTATGAACTTTTAATGGCTTTGGTTCACACCGTTAGATCCCACCTTCTCTTGTGAAATTGTCAGTGAAGAATAAGCTTGGATTTTCAGTCATTTGGAGTCTACTTACTTACCTTGTTGGAGTGATGTAATAATGTGCTAATACTTATTGAAAGCTGACCAGCCTCTCCTGTATTTCCTTCCACACTTATGTCAGGAGTCCATGAGACAGCATCTAGAAGGTAGTCCAGGCTCAAGTTCCTAGATGATGCTACATTTTGTTTATTTTTTTTGAATCTTGGAAAAAAATAGTAATTCTGTTTACTCTCTGTTCCCCTCTTTCCCCCCAAGAATACCATGAGGGACAGAAATATAAACAGAAACAAAAATGAACTGGGAAGCTATGACTGCTGTTGGAGGATTAGTGACTTTCACAACAGATGAGAACTGTTCTCCTTCACAAAGCAGATTTCTTTATCTTAAAATTGGGAGAAACTAACCCTGAGAGCCAGCCACATGACTATAAAATGGGCTATAAAATCATCACCTTTATCCCTTGCCATTCTGAGTGGCTTTGATTCAGGTCCTGTGCCCTCCTGTACGTCACTTTTTTCCCCTGAAAGAAGAGGGGAGAACTGAACTCTTTGAAAATGGCACCATTTAGAATTTAGCCATTTGTCCTTTTAAGCTGAGCAGCAAACAATCGTGAGATCTTTATGTGAGTGTGAACTGTCCAGTTCTCTTCGGGCTGGGAATCCAAATGTTGATGCTAAAAGGAAAAAAGAGCAGTTTCTTACCATGGTAACAGTGGTTCTGCAAGGAAATTAAATATATCGCTCCACGCTTTTCTCCTCTTTGCTGCTCTGTGGAGTTTTGCAGGAAATCCCTGGATTCGCAGGGGGTCACAGGGACCGATACAGGGTCGGTCATGGATATCATCTGTTTTTCCAAACACTGAAGATCAGCATTTACCCATGTGAAGATTGGCATAATAATACTGACTTTATTCATAAAGCCCTTTTGGGGTCTATGAGTGAAAAATACTCAGTAAAGACTGGGTATTGTCTGTTTTGTAGAGCCACGGTGACTAGGGAAGGGTTCTCTGTCAAAATGATGAAGGCTGCAGTTGTCACCACAGTTGTTTTTCTCTTTTCCTTCTGTTTCTGGTGTTTGTGTAAATCTGTGCATGCTTGGAAACAGGTTTTTGGAAACATGGTTGTAGACATTTATAGTGAGACTTTTTGGAATGTAGCTAGTATTTAGAAATAAGTAATAATGCCATCTGAAAAAGCATGCATTTTCCAATCGTTTTTCTTCATATCTCCTTAATAAACACTGATCTTTGTAAATTTTTTTTCCCTTTTTTTTCTTGTGATTCAAATGGAGCTTGAAATTAAAATTGCTTTCGTTGTTCACCTTCTTGTTTGCCTGTCACTATCAGTGAGCTCAGCATTAATCCTGGGACAGGTTTGTTACTCATTTTTACTCCCGATGCTTTTTACAGTAACAGAATTCAGATTATGTAGATCCTGTACAGCAGTAGCTCTCACTCAGCTTTCTCAGTAACAAATGCTAAATTTAAAGCAAAGTATTGCAGACCCCACAGGATTGGGCCAGGAGGGTCCCTGTTCCTTCCTGCAGCAAGGAGGGATCTGTGAAGGCGCCGAGTACCTAACAAGTGAGTCAGTCCCATGTTTGTCTTGTAGCACCCTGAGCAGCCCTTCTGAAATCAGAGGCTCTTTAAAATACTTCCAATTTAGCACACACTTGTGTTTGGCTAGATAAGGCCCAAGTCCTCAGCATGTAATAAAATAATGTCTAAATTCTGCTGCATTGCAGAATCTTTTCATGAGGAGTTCCTGTGATAGCTGCACTTTGACACACTGCTGATGTTTTACTGGGATACATTTACCAGTACCCAATTCAGACCGTAGCACTGCTCCTCTTCTGTCAAATCCTCTGTCTGACGTGCTCATTAATTTTTAGGTGTTCAGTTTATGTTATTTCTGTTTACATGAAGGTAACGTTTGCTATAAAACCACACCTACTGTAGAACAATTGCAGTAAATATTTTTAGAAGCCCTACAAACAGCCCGGAGTCCAATGTTTAAAAACAGAACTAAAAGTTGCAACAAACTATGCTCTGTTGAGTAAATGTAAAATGAACCCCCTGAGGCGGTTTGGAAAGGGAGCAGCTGCCCAGGTGGGAGGTGTGGGCAGTGTTCAGAGTGTCTGCTGCACACGGTCTGGAAGTGCAAAGGAAAAAATGCATACGGATGGGTTTGCTAAAACCAAGTAATTCCATGTGTTTCTTTCCATCGGTTACTGAGGGTAGAAGGATGAGTTGAATTGTTAATGCTTTAAATGACTCCTACTCTGGTGCACATTCTGCTGAAAGTGGAAGACGTGGGTTTTGTTTTCAGTGGAGTATTCTAAGTAATGTACAAGCAGTTTTCGTGTCGGTACAGTCAGAAGCGCCCTCCCTCTGGATGGCAGTGGCTGTCCCCATGCAGACCTGTCCCCCTGTGGTTTATGGAGGAGGGCCACCCTTGCCAGCAGCTGGGGTTTGGGGTGTGGGAGGACCCTCTGCCTGCCCAGTGAAAAGCAGGGCAGGTGGTACCATGGCAGAAGCTGCTGGGTACCTAAGTGTGCAGAAGGGAAAATCATCCTTTTGATAATCAAAGAAAAGACATTTTTGAGCTACATATGCCTCTTCTAACAGTGGCACAATTACTGCTTTGTGCCTTACGTTAGCTAATGATTGCTGTTTTATTTAATAAATTGGTTACAAAAATAAGCAAGCTAGAGTTTGCTGTTGACCTATCAATTATGATGTCTGATTACTCCTCTGGGGAACATATGTAGTCATTTGTCCTGACATTTTGTTAGAATAAGGTGGTATTATGGGACCAATCCACCTAATTCCTTACTCCCTGGGGCCATTTAGTGTACTTAGCTGTTAGAAAGGTGATTTCTGAAGCATGACAGCTGTTGGGGTTGGGGCCATTGTGTGGCAAACAAAACCGGTTATATTCTACCCATACGCTGCCTTTGTATCATCGATACAGAAGCCATTTCATAAATTAGAGACACCTCTTCCTGAGGAAGTTGTATTCCTGTTTTGTACGTCGTTGTTGGAGTACACTTAAAAAAACCCAACAAACCAAAACAGCAGGACACCGCACAGCGGTAAAAGGAGGTGTTTGAACTTGACTTTGCTGTAAGGTCTGTTAGGTTTATCTTATTTGCTGCTGACACTCCTACCTAGGTATTTTGGTTGGTTCGGTAGGCACATTACAGGTAGTTCTCTGTAGTAGTTCTCTGTAGTAGTTCTTTTTACCATTTTGTTAATCTCATTGAAAAACACATTTCAGCAAAAACATCACTAATAATTTGTCTAGAAAAGTAATGCCTTCAAAAAGAAAAGTAGCTCTCTGCATGCAGCAAAAAAAGCCTCTCAGTTCTTGTCTGCAGAGCTGACAAACCAAGGAGCTTGAGTACCAAGAGTAGGGCCTTCAGCACAGTATCCTCAGCCACTGTTTATGGTACGCGAGATCTCCGCAAGCGTCAGCGCATGAGGAACATCAGACGTTGTAGCTGGGACGTACCCATTTAGTGTCTTAAAAAACACAATCCAAGTTTTATTTGAAGCAGTGGGGGGATGCCTTTAATAATTGGCATCGTTTCTTCTAACTTCTTAAAATGTCTTCCAGTGATGTACGTGTTTGGTGCGATACGAAAGGTTTTTTTACTTTCTGAAACATGGAAATATTCTAGCTAAATTTTCATATATGATCAAACCGCTTTTTACTGTCAAATACTGCTGAAAGAAGTGTATGACTGTGTCAAAAAGCACTGGCTGTGGGTTGGATTGTCAGGCTTGTTCCCAGAGACTTGTGGTTGATTTGCATAGCAGGGATTGGGGCAGTGATACATCATACTGTGGCTTAGCCTCAGCTCATCGGGGCGTTAGGCGGTACAGGGCTGCCTGAGAGGCTGCAGGCATGTGCTGGCTTTCACCCGCTTGCCTTCCTGCTGAGCAGACACCACGGGCTGCTTCTACACTTTCATTATCTTCTGGAATTTTCTTAGGGCTGAATCGGAGCTGAATCTGGCTCACCACGGGATGTCATCGGTGCACTGTGGTGAACTGCAGCTGAAAGAACATTTATCTGGCAGTAAAAAATAGTGTTGTCTGATCAGAGATGACTTTTAGTTTTCCCACCTTCTAATTTACTTGCTATGCAGTGATGCTGGCTTGCGAGCAGTTGGTCCATAATCCTTCAGTAAGGTGCAGGACAGGACTTGAGTGCATTTATGAATCTGCAGCTATGCATTCTGTGAAATGGGAATGTATACAGCTCAAAGCAATAGGAAAATGCAGAGCGTGTGGTACTGAGATGAAAAATATTGACCTGTCTTGAAAACTTTCCCTCTCTGAAAACTAAATATAATTTGGGGCAAAAAAAAAAAAAAATCAAATGCAGTATTTTCTCTTGGCCCTTTCATGCGTGTTTGTTTTGAGAATACCTGTTAGCTGCTGAGGCCTAGAGACACAAATTAAAAACAGTATGTGGAATTTAGTGTCTTAACCAGTGTTTGCATTAAGAAGAATGGAAACTGAGAAGCTACTTGTTAGAAACCTTATAGTAAGACTTTTGGCCAGAATATTGATCTTAGTGGCATTGAGATACTACTCATTTGAGAGCCCAGATTTCAATGTAGCTTCTCTGTATTTAAGAAAAAAGCAGGTTAATTCTATTATTTTGGAAGAATTTTCAATTGAACACACAAAAATACTCAAGATGCAAGTCTCTAATTAATTTATTAGTGAAGCCATTTCTGTGAATAAACCAGCAAGAGTAAAAACTGCTCTAGAAGGTGTAAAAAGGGCTGTAAATATATGTTCCCAGGTGTTAGCAAACTGGTAATAAAGTTACAGAAGAGGAGGTGGTTTCTCCTTTCCTACAAGGACTTCGTAGCATTACTTCCATGAGAAACCAGACCATTAAGCTCTGCTGATATTCCCTGGCCTATTAAACATGCACATATTTCAACATTTTAGTACCATTTAAGTACCCTTTATCTTGTGCACAGTATTAGTCATGCCAGTGAGCCATAGAAATTTTGTATGAATGCAAGGTAATGCAGTACTGATGCTTTAATGATTCTTAGCAGACTTTTGCTGGTTTGGTTGGTTGGGTTTGGTTTGGTTTTTTTTAATGCATTTCTATGTCATTTTTTACTTTTTTTTTTTTTTTTACAGTTAAGTTATTCTTTGAACCACATAAGTCGAAAGCTGGTACTGGCATCTAAAAGGTCTATCAACACCAGAATTGTGGTGGTTGGCGCATCTGATGTGGGAATCTCTTTTCTGGAAACACTTGTTTTTTGGTAAGTTTTTCATCTGATTTACCAAGAAGAATCTGTTACCTTTTGTTTGAAGGGGCTTGTCCCATTTTGAAGCATGCTTTGAGTCTGTATCCAGGGAATAGCTGTTAAAGGTCTAAGCATCTGCGGAGGTGAAGAGGTGGGCTCTTGAGTCCTGGCTGATTCTGGAAATCAGCAGTGCAGATGGTTACTCATAGATCTTCAAGGGGAAGGCACATGGAAAATGAGAATTCCACCTGCTTAAAATCTCCTTGACTGTTGTTCTTATACAAGAACACTGTAGGTGGAGGTTCAGCTCATAGCCCTTCACATATGCTCCAAAGCAGTGTTGATCCTTAGACGTAGTCATGCCCAATGGGGTCATAAATCACTGCACCCCTCACTTCTCTTACCTCATTGAGCTGCTGTGTTTTCAGAGCTGTGCAGAAAGGTATGATGTAAACTTGTGGAGTTGCAGTCTCACTGTGACTCTTTTGGTTCTGGAACACCTTTGATTCTGATAAGGCTTTTGATGTTTGAGATTGCTACCATTACAGAGATGGTACTGTGCCTGCAGGGTGATCCTTTATGGGTGTCTTCCTCTGAGGTACTTCAGACAAGACTTTTCAGCTAGAAGTTTTATGTAAACCATGTTCCAGCAAGGAGCTCTTGCAGAACACATCCTTTTTATATGTAGGGGAGAGTGCTTGTCTTCAGCGCTGCGCAAAGGGAGAGCTCCCTCCTGAGAGAAATTGGGCATTGCTCTAAGAGCACAGAATGGCAGCAGTCAGCACTTGGTGCAAATTGTCACAGAGTTTATATTAATCTGTGTATAAATTTAAGAAAGTTTTTTTATTATTTCTCACATCAGCAGATGAAGTCTCCTGATCAATCTGAAGGCCTTTTAATATGATTTAGTTTAATTTACTCATAATTTTCTAATATTCCTTGCAAAGGTTACATGCACTAAAAATAGCTAGCTCGAATCAATTTGTAAGCCCCTAATCCTTAAAAAGAGGAAGTAGTTTTCTTCTCATTATTCTTCATACTTAATTATTTTACATTATCAGTCGCCATGGGAACGCACAAATGTAATTCACTTACCTCCGTAACAATTACTAGAACTAGATTTTACAAGTGTTTTCCACTTCTTTGAGACTGAAGAAATACATTTTTCATTGAAGAGAGAAATAATCATGAGCATGGCCTTTCCTCACTGGAGGGCTGCGGCCGGCTGCCTCTCGCTCCTGTGGTGCTGGGGTAGCTGTGGTACTGCCACTGGCACCACATCTGCCCTGGCAGCACACTCCTGGGGATTTTTGGTGTGGTCACTCTTTGAGCAGTGCTGCGGAGCAGCTGTGGGCACTGCTTCTTACCCACTTACCCACACAAAACGTGAACCAAGCTTTATAACCCATGCTGCAAAGGGGAGAGTGTGCTCTGAACTGTTCTCTTACAAAATGCTGCTTCAGGCTGTCACTGCAACTCGTTGCTGAGCTCTTGGAGCTTCTGCAGAAGGATTGTCACAGAGGTTGGAGCCCTGGTGCACCCAAATTAGTGCCCATTATTTCAAATGTCTGTGCAGAAATGCTGCAGATGAGCATATGGAATGACCTGCTAGTAGGGGAAGCTTCTTCCTAATGCTCAAGGTCCTCTGAGCCCTGAAGAGCTGTGTCCTTTGTACTTAATCCAATGCTAGGTCAGTGATGGTGATCTCATTATTCATGTTTCACCATTTCAATAAATATCCCCTGCTAAACGTGGGGACTTATTGCAGCCTTTCAGTACTTAGAAGAGGCCTACAAGAAAGATGGGGACAGACTTTTTAGTAGGGCCTCTTGTGACAGGACAAGGGGTCATGGTTTTAAATTGAAAGAGGGAGATTTAGACCAGAGTGAAAGATGACATTTTTGATGCTGAGAGTGGTGAGACCCTGGCCCAGGTTGCCCAGAGATGTGGTCGATGTCCCCTCCCTGGAACCATTGCAGGTGATGTTGTATGGGGCTCTGAGCAACCTGCTCTAGTTGCAGATGTCCCTGCTCACTGCAGAGGGGTTGGACAAGATGTCCTCTCAAAGTCCCTTCCAACCTAATGGAGTCTCTAATACTGTGATTCTACTCTTTTCCTCAGTGTGTGACCACACGCAGATGTGTGTTTTCAGCTGCAGTGCTACTTTCTTTAGGATGCATGTGAATGTTTTTTCTGGTGCAGGAAACAGGCACAGCACTGGCAGCGAGGTGGGCAGACCCTGGCCTTCCTTCTTGTGCCCAGCTGGCTGGCAGTGGGTACGGGTGCGAAGGTGGCTCTGGAGACTGCACCTTGGCTGCTGCTCTCCCACATGTGAGGAGCTACAGCAAGCTGGGCAGCAGAGTGGAGATGCTATGGAAGCTGGGGAGCGAGTTGCATCATAAATTGCTTCAGTAATTAACTTCCCCGCAGGAGCGTGGCACATGGGGCAGGAATTGTGATTCCCACAATTCCTGTGTGAGGCTCCTCCTGGGCAGAGCAATTATCTGCTTCCCCTTGCACAAAGCCAGGACTTAGGTCACTCTTCAGCAGCATGGCAAGGCTTATATAAACTGCAGCAGCATCTGAGTGTTTATAACAGCGGCTCAAACTCTGAGCCACGTCCAGTCCTAACGGAGAAGCAGCATCTGAACAAACACCTGCCTTGTGAAAAAGTCTCAGCCCAGTAACGCGAGCCTCGGCCTCTATTGTTCTCTGCCCTCCAAACTGTTGGTGCTGCCTGGCGCTCCTGCCTCCCCTTTGTTGTAGGATGTGGGGAGAAAAGCCCTTGCAGTGTTGCAGTGAATCGAGTCAAAGAAACTCCGAAGAGAGGTTAAGCTGAAATGCAAGTTTTGTTTGATTTTAGCTGCCCCTGGGTGACTTGGTCTTGGAAGAAAAAAAAATACAAGAACATGAGTTTTATTAGGCATTCTGGTAAATGTGTTCGTGCCCTCACATTTGTGGTACTGTGAGCCACTAACATTGACAAGTTCTGAATTAAGAACCTGATTTGTGACTACAGGAATATAATTTTTTTTGTTACCCTTTTTTTTTCATTTGTCATCCCCACTGAGATCAAGTGTGTGTATAATAAACTTAGAAATGAAAAAGCTGATTTAAATATTCAACCTGCAAGTATTAGATTCAAATTATATCTGAAAGGAGTCATGGATTCACTTCAGAGTTCTGGACATACCAGTTCTTGGAGGTGGGGTTCATCAGGAGAAATGCCAACTTCAGTTAAATGATTTATTTAAGAACCTGTGAGGAGCTAGAATTGGGGATACTGATACACCTAAATGTATATCCTGATGAACAAAAGCTACAGCCCAGCATTCTGATCTTTGCATATCCCCGAGTGCTTTAAAAAATAACCTTGTTGCTAAATACTAATTTACCAGGAGGGCAGGGTTTTTTTTTTGCTGCTTCTTGTTTTCTTTGATAATTTAAGACTGACAGTCACAACAGCAGCATTAGGTCGGAAGATCATCCAATTAAAGCAGCAGCATTTTGGGTTTATTCTGTCTGAGGACCCAGGGAGCAGCACAGACTGGTGTGCCCTGACAGCAGGTGATTGAAGTTTGGCTGCAAGAACGCAAAAAACTCACTCACAGCGGTATCTTGTCATTGGTTCCAGGGTAGTAGTGAACCAATTACCTTTTTATCCCCCTCCTTGCATATAGCTGTGGAAAGCATTATTGTCTTCTGATTATAGGGAAAACCCTTTTTAATGTGGATTTTGAAAACCTTATTCATCCAGCCTCTGGTGTAAACAATGACTTATTCTCAAAGGACACTGGAAATATACATAATGTGCTACACCAAACAGCAGTAAACAAACTGTGGTGAAGATCACAGTGTTTTGTATGAAAATGTTATGAAATGTATTTCCCTTTCCATGTGGATGCAGTAAAATAAGTATTGCATTTAAAAAGCAAATGGGTTAAAGCATATTTTTGTCAAAGCTCTGAACTTTTTTTCTTAAAGTAGAGCTAGGATCACAGAGTAAATCTGTGAGGTTTTGTCTCCAAGACAGTTTCTCCCTTGCAGTTAAAGGTCTCTCAGATTAGCTTAGAGGTGGCAGGGATTTTTAAAATGCAGTTTCTGATGGAGCAGCTACAACCACCGTTATCTGGCAGCACAGTATTATACAATATCCTGCACATCTGTCCTGGTTGGCAATAGTTAGCATAATGCTTGCTGTTTAATTAGGCTTTTTATCTTTGCATTTGTCTGAGAACATCTGAAGCCTTCCATGTTGCCTGTCACTAATTAGTTGACTAATTAAATAGTTAGTGCTTACTTGCTGATCACAGAGCTAACATGTAATGAATGGTTTAGTGATCTTTATTGTTTTATACTATCTATCTTTGCCACGTGAACTGATATACATGTGCTTCCTTCTGACTGCCTTTTATTCATACCAAGGCAAACCCAGAACAATGTTGTAGTCGACCATGTGTTCGGTGTCACCGGGCCTGCGTCCTTCAGACATTGTTGCCTTCCATCATTTCTGGTGAATAGAGCTCGAGCTGTGACAGAGATAAATAAGATAGGTCATATCTCACCTTGTTGCGCAGCCGGGATCACAATGAACGCTGTCAGTGACTGATACCAGACATAAACTGGGGGAGAGGATATGGGTCAAGATCGGCCATCCTGACAGCCCGTCGACACGCCTCTGCCAAAACATGAGGCTCAATTAGCACGGATATGTGGCTGTTTTATACTTCTCGTCTGGCCTTATTTTAAATAAGATTATTTCAACTTTCAGTACTTGCCCTTCAAACATATGCAAACACTTGTCTGAGCCCAAACTATTCTTTCACAATTTAAATTCCTAAGTATTTGTAGATTTTGAATGCTCAGAACTTCTGGTTGCATGTTAAAGCTGATGTTGGTCGTAGTAGTTTTCTTGTAAAAGGCCCATTTCAAAATGGCAATGGGCCACGAGAATTTCCACAGAATTATATTTTGTCTGTCTCGTAGCTCTCCTGCTGACCCAGGTTGCCATTATCACGCTGCTGCAGCAGCTCCGTGCAGGGCTGTAACCTGACTACCTGAAGCATCTGGTGGCTCTCTGATCAACACGGCACAAAGCAAATAAAGCAGCATTTCTGAGTGCAAACACTGCATTTAGGTTTTCCAGCTCTCTGCTCAAGTGATGGAGGAGATGCACTTTCTCTTCTGTTCATATTTATTTTTTGTTTGAAGTTTGTTTCCCAGAGCTGTTCTGGAGCTGTAACTACCAAGTTCTTCAGAGCAGTTTGTAAACTGCCCCCGTGGGGTGGTTTTGAAGCACAGAAGACTGTTCAGACTACTACAGTGGAGAAAAGAAATGAGTTGGCTGGCTAAGTTGTGATCCTTCCCTCTAGTGATTAGTGTAGTTTTGATTCCTGATCATATGGGTATGTATAAGTACTCCAGCGGGGCAGAGTGAGGGTTGTGACAAATGGAGATCACTGTTAGAAGGTACTTGCTTGTTTTTGATGAAGCTTTATGAGCTGAGATGTTAAGGTTCCTTTTCTGGATTGCTGTGATTACCTGGAGGATGCAGGAAGGAGATGAACCTCAGGGCAGCTTAAACTGAGATGAGAGTTGTGAGTACATAGGATATGGTAATGAGATGGTGAATCTTGCTGCATGTGGCGTTACCTAGATTCCCCACACTTCTAGTGGAGGTTGGTTAGGTCAGGTGGGGATCCCCAGGGCTGTAGCTTGGTTGCTGCCAGTGCCCATGTCACAGCAGTGCCCTGCAGCGTGAATGGTGACATGTGTGCTGTGTTTCCCTAGGAGTGCAGTGGTCAGTAGTGTAATCAGGCATAATTTCAGTGTGACGTGAGCTGCGGGGTGAGGGCCGTTTGGGCAGGAGCTCTTGAAGAAGCACCCTGTTGCCCTGGTGAGGAGCTGGGCATTGAATGGCTCTGTGGCTCTGCCCTCTCACACCGTTCTGCACTGAGGGCTGCAATACTGGCGAGCAGCTGAGCTCACCAGGCTGCCAGGGCCAGAGGTGCTGCAAGGCCCGGAGCCGCAGCTGCAATGTGCAGATGTTTGAGAGCAGGAATTTTGGCCCAGCTGACTCCTCTGTCAGCCGTGTCCCCATCCTTCCTGGGCTGCCAGCTTTCTGTCAAGAGAACATGGCACTGGCGGGGTGCCTCAGAACATGCAATTTTTATGAGTAGCCTCTCTTTCTGTGTGCTCTTGCTGTCAGGAGGAGGATGTGCAGTCCTTAGCTGTAAGCTAGGACAAAAACATCAGTACAGATCTCAAGCCCTTCAAATTCAGCTGAAGTCTCTCAACACCCATAGGCTCTTCTGGGGTGTATTCTTTTTAATCTCTGTGAAGGCTGCAATGCCAGATCTGCACCAAGCGACATCACAGAGACAAAATATTGATCTTTTCTGCAATAATAGGGAAAGTTGGGGTCTGGTAAGTATTCAGCCATAAAAAAATCCACCTGACTTTTAACACTGGTGATTGCCCAATAATATTAAAAATGGCCTATGGACAATCTGGAATTTGCACTGTACATTATTCACTGAAACATTCACTCAGGAGCAGACAAAAACAAAACAAAAAAAATCCTCAACCACCCTCTAGTTTTACTTCCCGATTTATGGTATCTTTATTTGTGGAAAATGGTGTTGATGTCTCTCAGCTGTGGTTTTGAATCTGCCATGTGGTTAGATTTAAACAGCTCAAGACTGGAACTAACAAGGCCCTCATCAGATATCCGTCATTTTCTGTCTAGGAAAGGAATTGCCTTGTTTTGTATTTTCAACAGGATGAAATGCTGAAACTTCTATGGAATGGAAGTCGAAATTTTAGTAAGGAAATGCTTTCACTAAAGCAGTGGTTGAATGGAACTTTGGACAAAGTCAAAGCCAACTTGGATTTGGGATGGTAGCACTAAGCTTGCGAACTTTGTAGCTGTGATGTTCCCTCCAAGTGTATGGATGTGTCCGATTCAGCTGCATATTTTGGGTGGGCCAAGGAAAGAGCTCTTTAGATTTTCCTGTTCTGTCATGTAACCATTTGTACTGTAAGGACTTTACCACGCTGATTTTAATAAGCTAAGTGCTGGAAATGCCCTAGATCCAGAGTGAATGCTCTAGTTTTCACAAAAAAGCCTCCTGGGAAAGGAGTAGCTGGGTTGTCAGGTGAGTCATGCTTTGGTTTGTGCTTTGCTACCAGAACTGGGTGTTTGCTCGCAGCCTTTCTCAGTTCAGAGTGTTGAGGCAATTCACGTTGGACCCTGAAGTGAAATCACACTAAAGGAGGAAATAGGCAAATAGGCAAAAATAAGCAGGTACTTTAAGGCTTCGTGTTGTGTTAGGAGTTCGCTCTTGAGCTCTGTGCTCCGGTGTTTGTATGTTGATCTGCACATTCCCAGCCCGGCAGGCACTTCCAAGTACAAGCAAGATGCAGAGTCAGAGGGTTCTGAGGAGAAAGCATAACAAGAGGTGGTTACCGGAGGGAGAAGAGCTGAGTGGTAAAATTGCAAAGGTCAGTGTGGGTTGAGAAGCAAAGTGTGGAAAAGAATTAGTTTAACAGAGGGAAAAAGGCTCGACGGAATTACAGTAAAGAGCCACAAATGGCTAGAGAAGAATGGTGCAAGAATTAATAGGGAAAGCAGAGTTGACACAGGTGAGGGAAGCAAAAGCAGTTGCTGGGAAATGAGGTGATGAGGGGGATAAAAGCAGTGGCAGTGACAGAAGGGTGGCTTGGTTGTTTCAGAAAGATGACATGATATGGGAGCTTGACAGAGAAACTGGAAAAAATACATCTTTGGTAAAGTTCAGTGTCATTTAAAAAAGTGGCTCTTTTGTTTTTAAAGAAACTACATCTAAAATTTTTTTCTAAATAAAATCAGAACCAAACATTTTCTTTCTCGGCTCTGTTCTGAACAATTCAGAAGATCATTTTCTGCAATTAAGAAGGATGCTGAATTTCACCAATGTTGTGGCCTGTCTTGGAAAGGAAATAGTCATGTTCTGGGAAGAAAAAGGTGGGAATTCTCCCAGTGAAGTAAGCAACTGACTCATTGTCTCCGTTTAAGGCTCAAGGCAAGCCCACATGAACCAGAGAGCAGGATTTCTCTCTATTAGCCCTCTTCCCCCCTCCCTCCCAGAGGACGATAAAAAGGGGAGTAAGGAAAAAGAAAAAAATGCCTCACCCAAGATTGTAAGCTAAGACTATAGCAAATCTAATGAATAACAGGAGAAAAAGGAATGTTAAGGACAGAAGGGTACAGACCTCTATACAAAACCTTCTCTGGGGTGGCGATGGATGTGCAGCACACATGGAGTCAGGCCCAGCCCTGCTGAGATGCCCTTGCAGCTCCCAGAGCCCAGGAAGGAAGAGCCCCCTGAACTCCCTGTCTCCTTGTTATATGGAGTGTGGCAGGGAAGCGGAGGGAAGAACTGCTGCCCTCTGACTCCTCAGGGTCCTAGGGTTACCACCTGTCCCCCCCCACTCAGTGTGCTCACCCTTAAACCACAACATTCATCTATCCCCTGATGTCAAAAGTGGCAGTCAAATTAAGTGGGAGCTGCTGACAATTAGATTTCTTTATCTTTTTATTTCAGTTGGTGTTCTTCATATACCTTTTGCTGGCCTTGGGGAGAAAAGTCATAGTGGGTGCAGTTTATAGAAAAAAATGAGTATGTGGAAACTCCTTTCTTGACCCTTGCATTGAAAAGTGTCCCAGTAAAGACTTTATTGTTATCCCTTCTTTCATTGAGCAAATTCATTCACCATCTTAATACTTTTTCCTAAGGTTGATCCAATAGAGAACTGGCTTATCTTTGTTTACTCGTAATTAAAGAGGGATAACTTCTAGATGGACATCTGTTGGTCAGCAGTTAAGCTGAAATCCTGTTCCGAGGTCTGTAATTGATGCACTTACATAAGGTTCTTGAGAACAGACGCTTTTGGTAATTGTTGATACAAACAATAACCCCTTTCTGCTGCTTCTGTTACTGACTCTCTTAGTACAAGCTTAATAACCAAGTACTGTGGGATCAGTTGCAGAACCTTCATATACTGGAATGGCATCGTGTGGCATTGTACGGGGGAATGGGTCTGCTGTCTTTTGACGTATCTTCATACTTGAGTTTGTGTCGGTTCCCACTTGTCCGAGTCAAACGTAGCTGCCTGGAGAGCAGGAGGAAGTGGAGAGGAGGGGGAAGGCTTTTACAACTCTGCCAGCAAAAGCAACGGACTTTGTCCAAGTAAACAAAAGCAATTTAGTACAGTGACAATATGAAAACACGCTGCTTGTAAAGATTGCCCAAAGAAAGTCTGCAGTGCTAAGTGACACGTATCCTCTGATGAAAACGACTGGGGGTTTTGGTGGTGCTGTTAATGTTAGCAGCTCGTTAAGCTGAGTGGGTTTTATTTGTACTTTTGCATCAAGCTGGAAAATTTGTTAGAAAATCTTTTCCTTTTGGAGAAGTCTATTCTCCAAGTTATGTCCTGATTACTTTGTTCTTCAAAAGTTTGTGATACTGATATTTCCTTTAAAAAAAAATAATAGTCCTACTGCGAATAAATTGACATTAATTTAGGAAAAGGAGAGCTACTGTCTGCATCTTCCTTTCACAGCCAGACTTACACCTGGGCACTTCAGGTTTCTGTGCCTTGAACACCAGGTTGTTGCCTGCTGTGCCACTCTTTTTTTTTTTTTTTAATCATCTCTTATTTTTTTTTGTTGCAGAACAGAGATTTCTCTGATGTCAAAGTTTAATTAATGCAAGAATTTATGACATCTAATTTTTCAGCATCTAGTGCTGAAACCAGACTCTTTGTTACCAGTTTTAGAATTATCTAGAGCTTCCATTTGTACAACTGCTCTGCTGCAGCACAATTAAGGATACGGTATAATTAGGACTTTACTGTTGGATGGGTACTAATTCCAGATATTAAAGTTACTGTTTAATATAATGCAGAGAGGAGAATAGTGCACACAGTTACCAGTTTTGGTAGCCAGATACAGCATTATCTGCTGTCACCTTTTTTTTTAATTTTAGCTTATAAAATTAGACTGGAAAAATAAGAAGAAAAAGTGTGATGCTTCATTTGATATAAATTGAAACAGGTTCATGTAGACTACCTCATTGCACTTTATTTTTTGTAACAGAAGTGACTTATTATTTGTGATAATGAGGAGTTTCATGAAAGCAATTAATTAAATACTATGTTCAGGCAGTTTCCACTGTCTAAGCCTCCATCATTACACTGTGCACACAAGGAAAAGAAAAAAAAAAGGTAACAAGACATCAGGAAAAAAAGTCAGAAAAACTAGCAAGGAATATTCCAACAGATAAAATATACAAATTCCAGGATGTATATAAATAACATACTAAACCTTCTTTTGATTGTTCCTTTGAGTATGTTGCAGTAAATTAGCACTCCTATTTTATTTTGAGGACAAGGGTGTTTAAGACTTTTTATTTTGTAGCTGCCCTCTAGAACTGCATGATGAAACCCAATACCTTTTACTTATTTCCCTAGATACTCTAATCCCTCCCTGCTTTACCAGTATCTTTGAGCTGTTCTTCCCTTTGTATCCACAGCAACGTGAATCCCTGCTGGAATTATTTGCTTCTGAAATGCAGGTGCACTTGTTTTATGTTGTATTGGTTCAGGCTCTTCACTTGAAGACTTTTTCACTCTGCATTTACCCCATTTCATATTGGGTCTTGTTGTATATATTAGAAGTGTACAAGACGTTCACTCTTCTCATGTGCATTAACTGTTTCTCAGAGCCTTTGTTTTTTTTCCAGTTACTAGGAGCTTCTAGGCAGCAGTAAGGAATCAAAAGTCATAACAAATAAACTATTCTTTTGTTAGCCCAGAAATAATAATGCTACGTAGAGAAAGGGGGGGATGCTGCTTGGTGTGGTGATAGCGTAACAGCCGCTGGTCAAAATACCCAGAGCTGTTATTCCTCTGTGTGCCAGTGCCTGACAGAAAGCATGGCTAAGCAGCTTGTCTTTGGTTTCCAGGCTTGTACTTAAGTGCCTGTATATATACTTTAAATCCTGAGGTTAGACATACAGCTACAGTTCTGAAATCAAGCTGTTGTCGTACAAGATGCACGGGGGTTTTCTACTTAGTTTATTTAAAGACTCTGATAAACTTCACCAATGGCAGCCTGTGCTTAAGCATTTACCAAATGTTGATTCTTAACCAAAGAAGAATTTTTACCTCTCTGTTTGAAAATGCAACTGTTATTTGCAGGAAGGTGTGCCTGGAGCTCTGCGGCTCCTCGGACATGGGAGGGCAAGCGTGCCTGTGCTCTGGGCATGGGGCAGTGCCAGGTACCAGCCTCAGGGACTCTCCAGCTCTGTCTCCCTCATCAGCTCGCCTTTCTGATAGCTTTAATCCAATCCTCTTTGTGCCTTGATTTTTCTCACTGTAAAACAGGAATCAAAGATAGGACTCGTTCCGTCACGGTATTCTAAGGAGCTGCTAATCAACATTTTGATGCTTCCGAGATTAATGAATGGGAAAGATGAATTAGTGTTTGGGGCATAGGGGAACGTCATGGGAGCGCTGAGGGGGAAGCAAATCATTAGTCAGTAAATTGTGCTGAGTGAAAGGTATGAATTGAAGCCTCGTGCTCAGTGGGGAAGAACTGAACAAATACCGTATGACTGTGGAAATACTGGGTGACTGCGTGTGCAAATAGAGGTAGAGCATCTGGAGAAGAAAATAGTGTGTGACCAGATCAATAAAGCACATCATAGTGCAATCATGCACAAGAGGAACACAAATGTTGCCTGGGACTTCCATTCTGCAGTTTTTCTGATGCTTTCTCACAACATTTTCATCCTAAACATTGCTAATGTGATTGAAAGTTAGTGTTATTGTAGCACCTGCACTTGGAGACCAATTGGCAAGAGGCCACACAGTGTCTGCACAGTCGATTTCAGCTGGAAGCTGAAAAGAAACTTCACTGTGATGAGGGCAGGCAGGATAGGACAATGTCCAGGATATTCAGGTACTTTTGTAGCAAGTTTCCTGAATTTCATGCACACTAAACACCAAAGAGTGGTACTATCTAGGTGTGTAAAGTTACTGTAATTGTTCACATTTGCTGCCCACCCCCCCAGCCCCGGAGTGCTCCCTGAGTGCAGATGGCATTCTAGACCAGGCAAACTCTCACTTACATGAAGACCACTTTGTACCGCCCGGCTAGCATAATGTGACCATAAATGAAGAGCAAATTCTATTTACACCCACCTCTGCAGAGTGACCTTAATTTAAATGAGAATCAGGCCCCTAATCTGTATAAATATATGCCCTCTGTTACATTAAGGTTATTTATTACATTGCACTCAGCCCGAGTGTGCGTGGAGATTTACCACAGATAATCCGTAAGCCAGAATTAAACTATTAATATGCATTTTGAGAGGGGCAGCCATAACCTTGAAATTCCTTGGTTTAAGTATGACCTTTAACTTTGTTTGAATATTTTTTTTAAACGTATGAATAACAAATTAACACTGGTTGATAAAAAACATTCTGATTCCTTTGTACCATTTGCATCAATCCATACTTAACTTACAGAAAGCCTCGAAGATTAGAAGGCTTAATCACTCATAATATTTATTTGTTTCTAAATGTCAGATCACATTTAGTTCAACATACTGTCAGTCTTGTTCCCTGCCCCACTCTGGTGTTAATGAAACTGCAGTGGAAATTGTTCTTTTTGTGTCCAAAGACACAAGCATCCCAGCAAAGTGGCAGAACAATTTGTACCTGGCCCATGTAAAGGAATCACTTCTTGAATCCTACTGAATATGGAACTAAAAGCTATGCTTGTCCTTAGATGTGCCCTCCCAGTTTCAGTAGGGCTGTTGCAGGAAGTGGATGAATTGCAGGTTGTCAGGAGTTCTTTTCTCCTTTCCTGCAGCCCACAGAAGGTGATCTATGAACAGCAAAGGTGTGCAAGCAAAGGCTCCACAGTCTTGCAATACCATTTGTAGTCATGGGAGGTAAGTCCTGCCATAAGGGCATAAGAACAGAGCTTGTTAGTTATGTGCTAGAGTCTGAACATCTCTGTCAGGACTGAGGCAGTGTAGTGCTGGATGCTGTACAGCTCGAAAGTCACCATGCAGGACTGGGAAGCTGAGCTGTGGACACTGTACATCCCTATGCTGAAATGTAGTCACACTGTGCTGGTACCAAATGGGCCCTCTTTGAATTGTGGCACTTTGTTTTTTCTTTCCACAGGTCACATCTCAAGTTCAACAACCTGACCTTGATTTCAACTCATGGTCTTCCAGGAAAAGACCTACAGGGCTCCAAACAGAGAAGATTTTTAATTAACAGGTTTGCTTTAATATCTAAGCAGTTCCATAGCTTCAAAGGAAAACATAACATTTGTAATTCTTTGTGAACTTGTCTTAAATTTTAGATAGATAGACAGACAAACAGACAGACCGATAGGAAATCTCTACTAAAATATGAAAATGGTGTGATGTAATCCTCTTTAAAATCACCTTATCTCATTTGGAATTTTGCCCTGACAAGCAATTTTTTTTAAGCAGTTACCTGAATTGATTTTTTTATTGTAGAAGGGAGTGTGGAGTACAAATCTAGTAAACGAAGGGACTATATGCTCACATAAATGCATATACCCTTTTTCTTAAGTATACTGCAAAAAAGGCATAGTAATAGCAAAACATCCTTCCTGATGGAAAGTTGCACTTCATAGCTGCCTCACCAGAATTAGCTGTTAAAATCTGAAAGCAGATTAAGAGTGAAAATTGAACTCTGCAGGGTATGATTTTTGAAAGCATCCCCGTGATTTTGGAGTGTTGGTCTCCTGGGAGCTGTGCACCTCAATTATAAAGGTGCTTTTGAAAACCCTCTTCTGTCCTCAATGTCCATTTTATTTATATATTTCTGCATGATTACAGTTTAAAATTGTCAGTGGTTTTCTTCCTTTATTTATTTGCCTCTGGCATTTGTGAGTAAAAAGGATTCAGAGCACCTTAGAAAGCCTAGTCATTCAGTCCTAAAATTCTTCAGGTCATGAAGGCAACTTTGTTTACCTCTGTGGCAACCCGTATGACAGTTTTGGGGATGCAGTAACAGCAGTAACGAGTGACATTGTACTGCAAGAACCTAATTGAAGAGAATTTTGCCAGGTTTGTTTTCAGGCTCAGGAAGGTAGTGACTGGAGCTAGCTGGATTTGCAGCCTGGCCAGCAACATACTGCCCATTTTCATAAAGGGCTTTTGCGAGATTCAGTGATGTTCAGGAGCCATAACGGACCTTGTGGAAAATGTTATCACTCTGGTCCTCCACGCACTGTATAGTTATGTGTCTATTGTACATTTCTGTGGAAGGACTTTCTCTTCAGGAATCTGTGTCTTCCCAGAATTCTATTAAGCAGAGAGGATAG
Source organism: Chloroceryle aenea (assembly GCA_013399075.1). Lineage (NCBI taxonomy): Eukaryota > Metazoa > Chordata > Aves > Coraciiformes > Cerylidae > Chloroceryle > Chloroceryle aenea. Next base: position 324,382 of record VWZY01009577.1, read on the forward strand.
TACAAATGCAAGAATAAATAGGTATCCTGGTATTTGCTTAGCTGGGCAGGGTCATACTCTGAGTCATAAAAGACCTTTGGAAATTATTTTGACTTTCATTACTAAGGCATTAAAAGAGGTTTTGTTCCATTCAGGTTTTGCTTCAAATTTGGCTTTTTACACAGCAGCTTCCTGATCTTTGATACTTCCATCCTACATAGGGGTATGTAGGATAGTTCAGACTGAAAACAGGCCGGACCGCCGGACCGCAGAAATTTCAGAGCACACGGTGCCTTCCTTGCATTTGTGTCTTGCCGTAGCCATTATTGGTAAAGTTGAGTACCAGTTGAAGCAAAAGTGGAAAAAAATAGCAAGGGAGCCTTGTATAGGAGAAAGAACTAGACTGTTAAAATGTTTTCTTAGCAGGTGCAGCAGTCTCCTCCTCGCATCAGCCTGCAAAGCAAAAGCGCGTATTTCTGACTTTGCTTTTAAATTCTGCGGCTGCATGGCCCAGTGCTGGGAGGGAGTGTTTGGTTCTAGCAGAAAGTTGTCAATTTGTAACTGAGTATTTCATAATGACTAATCCTGTACTATAGACTGCAGTAAACTCACAGCAAGGGAAACGTCTTGAACCACTGGGGGACTTGGGCTAACCCACCAGATGTCTAATTAATGCCTGCTGTCAGCTGCCGAAATGTCACTTACAGATATTCTTTCTTCACAGCCACTGTTTTAATGATGAAGATTATGCACAGATGTCACTTTGTTCCTGGGTTAACGTTGTGGTTGGTAAAATGACTGGCATAAATCGCACTGCCAAATATGTCGTCGTTTCCAAGGAGAAAAAAGTACCCTATGACTACCTTGTTCTCTGTACGGGACTGAAATACCAGGTGAGATTGTGCACGCAGTGACAAACATAATAATATAGTCCATTTTTACTGTGAATGGTGTTTCTGTGATTAGCAAAGCAGCAGAGTAGTCCTAGCAAGCATATAACCAGCAAGTTTGTAGACCTTTCATGCAGCAGGTTGTACTGTTCCAGTGTGCCAGTAGAACCTGGAGGAGATGAGAGGTTTTACGTGATTTTTTTACCAGCTCAGTATCAGATATTAAGCAAAGCTGCCAGTATTTTTGCCACTGCGGCCATTAAGCTTCCTGGAGAGTAGGCCTGACTGACATGTGGCCCCAGCCACAGGAGACTTAACTCCAGCTGGTCTAGCACCATTTGACCTAGTTTTGGAAATGGAGAGAATTCCTTATCAAATTAATTACTCCTCTCACATGATGACTGTGCCTAGGCACGTATGTGGTACCGTATGTTATTGTAGTGCACAGTTGAGTGTCCAGTGAGATTGAAGCAGACCCTTAGTTCATGTGAAATGTGGAATCAAGCTCATCTCCAGCTCTGCAGGCTCAGCTTCAACTTGGATATCCCAGGTAGAGTTTGTTTGTTCTTGTGTATCACCGCTTGGCCTTCAAGCCCTGTAAACCAAAACAGCCATCTTTTGTGTGGCCCTGTGGCCTGCAGGGGTCCCTCCTTCCTGGATGGTTTTGGACAGGAATCACGAGCAAGGTAATTTGCCTGTAGAATCGGGAGATAGAATGGATCATGTGTGTACAGGTTTCTACGGTGCTGTTCACCACGAGTCACAAACGTGACAGGGAGGTACATTCAGCCCCCCAGTGAAATCTGGGCTGCACGTGTGCAGCAGATCTGGAGAGCAAGCAAGCCCCGGTTTTTCCATCACCACTTTTCAGAGTAGAGCCACACTTCCAACAACAATTCACGTTCCCTGTTCAACAGGGAAGAAACAAAAGCAGAAGTATGTTCTGAATGATTTTAAGTGCTCCTAGAAAAAGAAGTCTGAATGTAACTCTGACTTGCAAAATAAGTTATGAGAAGCAACTCAGTGGAGGAGAAAAATTTAAGCAAGGGAAGACTCGGGTCTTATCTGCCTTCTAGAAGAAAACCTAATGTTATCAATTCTCAAGTTTAAGCTCCACAAAAATTAAGGAGGAATTACTTTTATCATCTGCTTCTGTTTTATCACGCAGAGCTGTTGTCCATCCCTTTTGCAAGTTGTCCCTTATTTGGTAAACAGTCAAACTAATGCCTAGTAAAACATTAATCATTATGATTAAGAGGATTTACTCGTTGGGTAAATAAGATCTTTTGATGTCATGCCTGTGTTTATGTGACTGAATAGTATTTCAGTTGACCCAGTTGGCAGTGAGGACATTGTTCAGGATGTTAATCACTAGTGCTGTAGAAGTCATAGATGAGATTCCCTCTTCCTCTGGATAATTCAGATCAAATTTGTTACTGTAAAGTAGCATTACACAGTTAACACTTTACTGAGTCACTGGCATTTTAACTGTCAAGCAGGTTTTGGTCCCTTCCTCTGTATCAAAATCTCTCTTTTTGTACAAGGCTGAGTTTTGCTGACCAAAGATGGGGGCAGTCTTGCTGCACAAAGTATTTTCAGGAGTCATTTAAAAGCTGATATTATTCAATTAACTGCAGAGATCCTCCCATTGTATATTTATGCATTTCTGCTGTTTTGATATCAAACCCTTTTCACTTGCATTTTGCTCGTACTGTTATTCGCTCATTCTGCCACTGCTGTTTGAAATGATCACCCCCATGCCATAGAAAACACAGGATACACACAAACACGTGTGTGTGTGTGTGAGCACTTGGACTAGCACGAATCTCTTTTCTCTGTGGGCGCTGTTGTGTTTGCTGCTGCTGAATGTTAGGAAGGGTTTGGCTGTACGATGATAGCAGCCCTTATGGAGTCGCATGTCTTGCGTCATCGCTTCTTAAACTCTTTTTGTTCTCCAAGATCTACGTCATATATACACTCGCTGATTCGTTTCTTCCAGGTCCTGTCTCCCACGGGAGCAGATATCAGCCAGCTCCCAACTAACAGAGAAGTCCTAAGTAAGTGGCCACAAAGATACACCGGGAAGGTCCCTTCCAATCATTTCACTCTCAATGATGAGCAGGACTGCTTAAAGGCAGCGCGCTGGCTGAAAGAAAACGCCGTCAGCTCAGAAGGTAAGGACTTTCCGCTGCAGAAATGTTCTCTAGGCTTATTGTTTCCTTAATTCCATGGTATAATTGGTGCCTGATTAATTCTAACAAAGTCTTTCATCTGCTGTGCTTTGTTTTCCAGATTAATTTACAATTTGTTGTCATTTTTGATACCCAGTATATTTAGCTAGGAAAGAAAGGCTTGAGAAAGATTAATTATCTATAATTATTATATGAAACAAAATGAGTCCCAAATGCAAATCTGGCTGAAGTCATTAATTACCCGATTAAATAATAATTTAATTAGTGGATGTGTTTTTCTCTTGTATAGGAAAATATCTAGATTTGAGGTGTAACACAATGAAAACAGATCTAAATTAGGAAGTGGGTTTTTTCCATATCTGTCATCTTTGTATTTGGTTACACTGGTTACAGATACTCCCACAGAATGGCAGGCTCCCAGAAATCGCAGAGTGGTGCAGATGTCCATCATACCTGTACCTCCCCAGCCTGTTTGGGTGTCCTTTAGTTCACTCGCTGAATGCATGTGCTGTTGAAAATATCTGGACTCATCCAGGCTTCTGAGGTAAACTTCCAACTGCAGGAAAAGAGACCAGATAGTAGACTAATTCACATACCATCAATTCTGTGTGCTGGATCTGAGTTGGGACAGAGTTCCAAACAGGAAAGCTGTCTGTGTGGAATGTCCCTGTCGACTGGGTGAAACTGCAGGGCCTTCCTCAGGATGTAGCTTACCTGGCTCGTTCGTGGAGAATAGAATTAGAACTGGTGGTTATTTCATATGGTTTACAAGGTGTCTGTCCCACTTGGCAGGCCTTTAGGGAGGTTCTCAAGACTCAGGAAGTTTCTTTATCATCTTCCAAGTCATGCTGTGCTCGGAATAGGAGGGTGACAAACATTGCTTCCTGGCCTCAGGCATGTCAGTGGAGTCTCTTCATCAGCCTCTCTGCCTGGTTTCCAGCTGATGCCTGCCCTTGCCCACCTGATGGGCACAGCTGCATTTGCATAGACAGCTGAGCTGTTAGTTGTCCCTGCTGCTGCTGTTCTCTCGCAGAAATTCCTGCTGCCCAGGCCTGGAATGTACTGCGGTGCCCCTGTGAGAAGCGCTGCCTGAGGACTGGCTGCTGGCTGGGACCACAGCGCCCAGAAGGATCCCTCTTCAGCAGTCTTACATTGCCTCATCTGCTCTGGGACCAGTGCACCTTCATTAATACTAAATTAATATTATATTAATCATCATTTCATTATTGCTGCTGACTTCTGTTGCATTGTAAAGCTGGATATCTTCGATAGGCACATCCTGTTTTCAGTTACAACCTAAATCCACACCTCCCATTGATGCCAGTCTGGAAGGACTCTGGAGATGTGGCCTGTGGGGTTCACGATGCCTCCCAATTTCTCCCCAGCCTGCCTCTGGCTCCAGTTCCCTTTCATTGTTGGTGTTCCCATTTCATGCTCTCTGCTGCTGCAGATGTCAGCTACCAAGAGTACCCAGCTGAAATAGTCTTTCTCCCACCCATCTGTGGTTTTGTTCTTCCTCATCCTGCCTTTTTTTTTTAAATTGACAGCTGTGTTTTTTAAGGATGTTGTTCTTTCAGACTTGATCATAGCTGTGTCCAAGATCCATCCTCTACCTGAAAATGAGTGCACTTTTCAGCCCCTCACCTGTTCTGGAGACAGGCGACAGGCTCCTGGAGGTGCAGAGGCAAGGCTGCTGTGGAGTCCAGCAGCTGATCCCAATCTCTGCCAGCTCTCTGGGGTGACCAAATTTTCACGTTTGTGTTTACTTTTCATCTCTGAAATTCTCAGGATCCTAGTTTTGCCTTCAACAAATAGTAATATTACAATATTACAGGTCATATATTTTGTCTCATAAATCTGTGTAGTATTGTTCATCAAATTCTTACTAACCTGCTTTAAACATGGTAGAATTCCAAGTGTTAAAAAGTGGATTTGCTTATGTTTGAAGAAAACAAAGTGGCTGGTAAAAATCTATCTTCTGGTAATTGTGGCTGCACAGAAATAGACATTTCATTCTCCCATTTCAGATACAATAATAATTCTCAGCTTATACTGGGTCTATTCTCCACGCAACTTTTTTTTGTTTGTGTTCCTCTTATTCAGCCATTTTCTGAGCCCTGTTCTCATGCTTGGCTGCTGCAAGACCCCCCGGGGTCCCCGGTAGTCAGTCTGGGGACTCGGGCAGGGAGCAGCTCCCATGGGTCCCCAGCACAGTGGGTGCACAGAGTGACCCAGGGCGGGAGAAAAGCCCTGGACAAGGGAGGGCAAATGCGCCTTCAAGACCACCTGTAGTTCTGGAGGTTTTTTAAAGGAAAGTGTTAATCACTGTGCTTCACAATGTGAGTCTGATTAGCCTAATTGGATGAACTCTTCGTTTGGTGGCACTGATTTTGAGAGCAGCTTTTAATTAAGAGTTAAGGTAGAGGTTTTTAATTGCTTTTCTTCCCTCTGTGAGCATTTGGTAGGACTTCGTTTTGGGTGAAATCAGCGGATGATTTCTTGCGGATCGTAAGCAGAGCAGGCTCAGCCTGGGAGGGGTTGCCTGCACGCCGGGCAGGGTGCTGCCAGCAGGGACTGTGCCACCAAGGACGGGCAGCAGCAAGGGTGCTGCAGCCTTCCTTGCCGGGCTCCTCCTCGCTGCAGGTGTTGGAAGAAGCTGCAGGAGAGGCTGAAGGAACTCGAGCTCACAGTGGGCTGTAGCGTGGTCCCCAAGCTGGGAGGTGCTGGCAGCTCCTGCCCCGGGAGCAGGGCGAGCATTGGCCCCACTGGCTGCTGCTGTGGCTTCTCTGATGAAACCCAGCTGCCTAATGCATGTAACCTATTATAACTGTAATTGTGACTAATTGAAATTCATCTCCTATTAGCTCTGCACTTTCCATGAAAATAAAAAGTAGGATGGGAGTAAAGTAAGGAACAAAACTGCTTTAATGGCCCAAAATGGAGCAATTATTTTTTCTCTTTACCTAAACATAGTTTACTGCCTTATTAAAAGCGTGTTTGTAGGAATACTACTGCATTAAAATTCCAGTGCATGAATCACCAACCGGAGCCACCGGTGCTTTAGCTAATACTGGTTTTCTCCTGTAGCTTTTGCAAACTGGGAAGATTCGGGTCATGGTTGGGTCACCGAAATCTTGTGCTTCCACTTGTGGAAAATGAATGAGCCTGCTCTGCTGCAGAACGTTGACATTCTAGCGATAAATGATAAAACTGCTTTAACGGTCTTTATTTATGGCTGCTTTTTCCCGTGGAAGGTTATTATGTTTGCTCACAGATAGATACATTTTCATGTAGTTAAATAATAAAAGCATCCAGAGGAACTGCTATCTGTCCAGTGAACATAATTTCAGTCCATAATGAATATCTGTAGTTCCTAGACTACTAGCGCTGTAATCTAAAAAGCCACTAATATTGTAATAAGCAGAAGCTGTAAATTGTTGATTTACAAGAGGTCAGTAAAGGAGCATTGCTTTCCTTGATCTAATGTAGTTGTATTTAATATTACAATATAAAATAGAATTTTAATTTTCCTTGAGAAATGCAGGGCTGGGATCTGATCTCATATATATACAAATACCAACATATAATGCAATAACTGCACTTCCCTCCAAAGTGTCCAGTTCTGCCAGAGGCTGAGGATCTCTCCATTGCCCAGACTTGCTTGCCTAAGAGTCAGGATAAGACTTTGCTGGGCTATGCCTTTGGTTAGTGGTTCTCATTCCCCTTTCCCAGCCACTGCATCCTCATCAGCTGCTTGTGCTTTTTACCTCCTGCTAATTGGAAATGTAACAATGTAATGTGAGGCTGTCAGCATCCACCTGCCACGTTCCTACCTGCACCATTAGTGCACTACAGTACTGAAAATTAGTATAATGAAGTTTGCATTTCACTACTAGAGCTGCTTGTTTACTTCTTGCTTTACACTTGGCTGTGGCAGTGAAAAAAATGGGTTAGTCTTATGTCTTCCTTCTTTTTTGGCTCTTACAAGGACAATACTGCCCACACATGGGCGTCCTGGGAGGCACGAGCGATGGAAAGGGTTCTTCTGGCTTGGAAAGTCAACTTAACAATGTACACGTTGGACTGAATTCCCATTGTCACACGTTATGCATGTTCTGTATTATATTTATGAAAGTAGTAGGTTTTCTTTTTTCTTATCATTTCAGAGGAACACATTTGCAGGTAAAATAGTTCTGTCAGTCATGTGAACAGTAAGAACTTGTTTTCAGTCATTTCTGAGCATGTATAATCATGGGGCCATTCTTTTCTCTGGCAGTTATGAAGCAATACATTTATTTGGCAGCTCTGGGTAGCCAAACTGATACAGACAAATAAAATAACCTTGTAGTCAAAGGGGAACGGTAGAACATCTGTTAACAATTCCTATCATTAATATTATTGGGAGCTGGGGCTTTGTGAATGACCTGTTTAGATTGCTCTGTGTCTCAGGCAGCAAAACATGGTCCCAGTGAAATTAGTTTAGCCTATGAAATAATAAAATTTTGGTTGGAGGGGATGCTATCACTTGTAGTGAGACAGAAATGCCAGTACTGAGATAAACGCCAGTTGCATGAGGCAGTCTCTTACCTGCTCATCACCACTTACTGCAGTGCCATGCAGAACAAAAGGTGCCCAAAGTCCAGAAGAAAGTCAACTTCTGGAGTAAGAAAGTCAACAGTTAGCCCAAATTGTGAACTATGGAGCCTGGGGGGAGCCAGTGCCAGCTGCTGTTCATGTCACTTAAAGGCTGTTCCTGAAAGGCCACCTGTGTTTCAACACTGACTTTTCTTTAGTGCATTCCACCCTATGCTCTTCCTTCATTGCCCAGGTTTGTGACATCATGTGCACTGGGAATGTGTATTTGATGCACCCTTGTGCTCTCAGCTCAGATTCTTGCATCCCCTTTGGCTTTCCTGCTGGGGTGGCCAGACCCAGCACAGCTGCAGTGCTGGTGGCTCTGGGTGTGCTCGCTGCTGCGTGCATGGAGGAGCCTGGCATCCTGGGCTCCAGCGAGCTTGGCTGTGGCCCTTCACAAAGGGTCCTTAGCCACCGAGAAAGGAGTTTCTGGTCCATCCTACGAGAGCTGTGCTGCTTTGTGTGGATTACTAGAAGGCCTGTTGGAGCACGGAGCAGGAAAAAGTTTCCTATTTGGAGCAGGGAGATGGAAGAAAGGAGCATATTTCAGTCCCTGCTTAGAGGGATGTTTGTGTGCTTGGTATTAAACCATCCCTAGATAAAACACACAGATGCTCCGACGCATCCCAGCTCTGCCTCCATCGTTGCCAGGAGGGTTTTAGCATTTGGCTGGAGGGTCATATCATGCTTGCGCAGTCCTGCTTGCTTTGCATCGTCATGCGTTCACTCCCAGCTTTCACTGTGCAGCTGGAAGGAGCACTGGTTCAGCAGGAAAATTTGCAGGACCCTACCATTCAGCCTGTGGCTTTGTAGTGAAGGGCTGTCACTCCACTGGCAGGTGGGAGAGGTGGGTTTGAGCTGGAGCTCCCTTCACCCTGTGGGTGGAGGGATGGAGCTGGTTTAAACAGCGGTTTCTGCTCTAGTGACAATGTGCTGCAAAAGGAGCGGTGGCACCCCACACCGTTCTCCTGCCAGCTGCTCAGTGGCACCTGTCTCGAGCCTGCCAATGTCCCAGCAGCACGCAAGGCCGGAGGCCGTCTGGTTCCCAGCACGTACGTGAGGGTTGGGCTTGGGGTGCTCTCCACCCTGTGCAGGAGGCTGCTGTGTTCAAAAAGCGGTGCAGAGCTGCCAGCCTCTCCCTGCCAGCGCCCCAGCTGCCTGTGCCCCTTGTTGGGGCAGTCCAGAGACACACCAGTGGGTAGGAAGCAGCAGGTACAGGGATATGTTTGCAGAGGTGGCTCCATTGTCTGGAGATCAGGCTTCTGCAGAAGGGAGCGGCAGCACCACTGACCTCCTGTGTTGCACGATGGCTTTTTTAGTACAACTTGGTCTTTCCATAGTATGTAGGGTTTTTTCTGCATGATGTATTTAATTTGCTTCTGTCCCCCATCCCCTGCTCCCCCAGTAAGTCCTTTGAATGAGCAAAATTGAGGAGGGAGGGGAGAACAAAATAAGAACAGTGATGATTTTTTCCCCCAGAGGATTTTCAATCAAAATAATTTCAAATTACAGGGTCAGAATGAATGTCATACTTCTATGTTAAGTACTTACCTACTTTGTGGGATGTTTTGTACTGATTCTTCACTAAATTATCTTAGCTACTGTTGCTAGGTAACATTGTTTGCTTCATAGCATCAGAGAAATAAGAGGGTCAAAGAGAGCAATTTCGTGTTATTATCATCCGAGTTATACTAATAAGGTTTTCATTGTACATCTTAGAAATTTCCCCCTTTTTTTTTCCCTTTAGGGAACATCATTGTCTATGGGAATACAATTGACATTTACACCACAGTAGAAACCCTCTTATCTCTTGGAATTGGTGGTTCTCGCATACATCTGGTGCAGCCTCCGCTCAGCCCCAGTGTAACTTGCCTGAACAACAGCGCCATCGAAAGTGCTGTTGGGGAGGCGCTACTGGAGGCTGGCGTCCGTGTCCACTGTGACAGTGTCCTGGCACGCTGGAACGAAGGCGATGACCCGGACCCCATCACATGCGCTGCTTTCACTACTGATACCAAACCATTTAAACTGCAGTGTGCAGTAAGTATGAGCTCTCATTGTATTTCCTTCAGCCTGCTTTTTGGGACAAAGACCATCGAATGTAGATAGTCGCTCGCTGGTTTATCTGTTTTCTCATTGCCTCTAGAAGATGGAATGCTCACCCGTTAGCCTAAAGGATCGGTTTTGTGAAAATCCAGATAAAACCGTTGTTAATGCCCTGGCTGATGTGGATTAAAATGTATTTAAGTCACCTGACTCACACTAGTTGTTCACTGCTGAGTGACAAATATTCTTAATTCCTTTTCTAAATAATTCCAGAAATCCTTTTGTTATTTAAATGTGTAGAAGGACTCCTGTCTATAGTCATGTGCATTTGGTTAAGTCATAGTAGAAACCAAAAATGTTAGGATAGAGGGGCCTACTATATAACTCCAAATGTAAACTGATTTTTCTCGCTCTACACTAACGACTTCATTTTTGTTCAGCTGCAGTATCAATGTCTTACCCGAGCAGGTTATACACTCACAGAAGCAAGAGTCAGTGGTCTCTGACAGCTCCCTGCACTGGAAAGCTTGAAGTCACTGGATTTTCTCAACCCCTTTCTTTCCAATAAGTGGATAGTTAGGTTACTCTTCCTAATGAAGGTGAAGATCTGGCATAGCACTTTTATCTACCAGCAGTCTCCTGACTTTGGTCCCCATATCAGCAGTGACATGCCTCCCACTCTTTCCTCACATGCAGCTCTTCAATTTGTCTCCTCTTTTTCTGAAATCCCTCTGGTCTTATCCTTCTTCCACAGAGACTCGGTGTGGTCCTTGTGACTGAATGTCCATTCACCACCCCCCCATCAGCCTCCCCTCTTTTCCTCACCACCTTGCCTATGTGGCCTGCACTGTTCCCTCAAGACACCCACTTCCTCATGATGTGGTTCTCTTGCCCTTTTGTGCCTTTGCCCCGTGCCCATCCTTCTTCCAGCTGTATTCCTTCCCTCTCAAGGTCCCTCTTACCCAGCCTCTAAGATGAGACACGTGTAATTACTTGTGATGTCAGGGGCTTTATCTTATCCAAAACCAGTTCAGCTGTCTTGCAAGGCTCCTGTATCTGCTTTTAGCCGCCGGGGAGGACGGGCTCCAGAGAGCAGCCTTCACCAAGAAGGCAGCTGCGTTCGCAGGGGAGCAGACTGTGCAGGAATCAGTGCTGTGGCAGCTCTGGGCCTTTTGGGATTTGAGCCAATATCAACTGTTGATTGGCAGTTCTTGGGGGCTTAATTTGTTGAGTCCTGCAGGATAAAAACAACAGGAGAAAATCTCCTCTTCCCCTAAAGCGGCAGCCTCCCTCCCTGCCCCCCTCCCCTCCCGGGCTGACAGATGGCTCCCAGCCTGGAGGTTGCAGCCGTCCCCTCCCCTCCGGTGACACCGTCCTGCCTGTCAGCCGGCAGGACGTGGGGCTGTGTGGTCCCCTTGCCCTCGCGGGCAGAGCTTCCCTGATGTTGGATCTACTGCATGGTTAGAATTCCCTTAGCTGTGCATAATTTTATATACACTCGGTTTATATATGAACAAGCCCAGAGGCTCTGGCTCCTCTACTGCTGCATCTCTGCTGTAACAGCATTGCTAAAATGTCTAGCTCCCTTTGCTTCCCTCTCCTGTGCCATTTCTTGTGGCTGGTTCGTGCAGCTGGTTGTGAGCATCTGATGCTTGCCCTTAGTCCCCAGGAAAGCTCTTCGGTGGTGTAACTGGGTAAAACTTTACCCAGGTCACAACTGTGTCCTCCCTGAGGCTGACACTGAAGGAAGGAGATATTACTGGTGCTGGCTTGCCCTGATACAGTTGTGTCTCAGGCTGCTGAAGACGAAGGCAGCAAGACAATGAGTGTGCTCATATGATAGTTTTTCACCCTTTTGTTGCTTGTACAGTAATATTTCTTGATGTGAGCAGCAACATTCAACTTGTGGTCTAACCATTTTAAAAGCAACAGGCACAGATGAAGTGAACAGCTCTTTATAAAGGTTCCGGAGCACTGCAAACTGTGTTGTGGCAATGAGACGGTCAGTCTTCATCTGTACCTTTACAGACTGTGGTCTTGTTTAAAACATCTCTCAGCCTTACCATTCTTGTTTCTTTTAACCCTCAGGTTCAGTGTGCGCTCTTGGTTTACGATATTTTTGGGACCTTTGTTCTGCCAGCTTTCAGTTTATCTTTTTTAAGAGGCAGCTAAGAAGATGCTGCTCACAGTTGTAGCTTCTCCTGTTTCTGCTGTCTGCAGTGCTGTGACGGAGGTGAAGGCCTGAGGCAGGGCTGCTCTGTGTGTGTGGCCCCCGGTTCCACAATGGAGTGACCCAGCCTCACTTACCTGCTCCTCATTTCTCCAGTTTCAGAACTGAGATCCCCCCCAGGTGATGTGGGTTTTACCCTCCCCAGCGCCTCTCAGCTTCATCTGAACAGACACTTCTGTCCTTAGTGAGCACATTTTTGGTTTCAGATTTCAGATGGACTTTTGCCGCTTTCAAGTTACTTTTAAGCAAGGTAGCAAACCAGACAAAACACGCATGTGTCAAGAGAAATGTCAGCTGTGTGTGATTCTGAATCGATTTGAAAGCTCCTCTCCACTAATCAATGCGCAGAGTCTGTGCAGACAAAAGGCGAGGGCTGTGGCGGGACCCTGCAGTCCTGGCTCTTGCGCTGCGCTGCGTTTCAAAGCGGCTCTTCAGGCATCCGGCACATTTTTCATGACATGCTGCGTGCACATCTGTTCCACACCAACGCCGGACGCGTAGGACGAATAGGTGGCCGCTTCCAACACCACCTGCTTTGTAGTGCTTGTCATGGTGGTGCTGCCTCAGCTCCTGTTCTGAGGAGATGAGGCCTGATCTGCTTCCTTATGTCCCAGGAGAGGGACTGTGCAGGTGCCACGGGAAGACAAAGGAAGGGAATTACCGATAGCTTTTTTTCATGGAGACTTAGAGGAGGAATTTAAGGATTATGGGTGATTTTCTTTCAATGCCCTTGAAATCTTCCTGTGGGGAAGAGGACCTCATGGCTTCAGTAGATGCTGGTCCCAAGATAAATCCCTACCTCAGGCCAGTTCTGTGGGAAGGACTAAGATGGCACAGGCAGAGTTTTCAAAGAATAGAAGTCGCGTCTTTTTTCAGTCCCACAAGCCAGAACATAGTGAATAAGTATCTGCTGTGTTCATTACTGACTCAGTAACCAACTGCCAGATGTATCAGGTACCTTGCTTAGAGGCACAGCCTCCTTGGGGCTGACCTGGATGATCTAGATGCATCTGATGTCTTCTAGACTTGTGTCCTGTCTCTGAGAGCAGCTGGCCCCAGCCGCCGCAGCTGCAGAGGTCCCAGGTAGTACAGAGGGGAAGATCAATCTGCCTCTTAGAGCAAGTGTAATCCTGAACCAGAGTAGTTAGAGGTTTGTTTTGGTCCTGACAAAGTCTGGATGTGCTCTCCAATATCTACACCACTATCATGTATAATAAATCTGAGTGCTTTCCTTCTCGTGTAAATACTCAGTCCTTTTGTGCCTCTCACAAACTTCTCGGCCTCCACAGCTTCCACTGGCTTCAGCTCTGCTGCTGTTGTTAGAATGAGGATGACATTTCCCCTGAATGATTTCAGTTTCTGGTCTTTCCATTTCATTGAACATCCCTGTACTGGTAGCCATAGAAACACAGTTTGTTGGTAAACAAGCAGAACAGTTGGAAAATTATTTGTAATATACAGTTATCCTGATAAAATGTGAAGTACATTGTACTTTTCTATTGCTTAGTTTTTCAGCTTGGCTTGAGCACTTGAAAGAAGATAACCAGCTTCATAAAGTCTATTTTACATGCTGGTGCTAACACAGAAAACATGCACATCCACTCAGGCTATTTGACCTCTTCAGTTAATAGAGTTTTTAAAATAAAACTCATCTAATAAGCAGAAGTAGAATAGTCTAGTTTAATAATTCTCTCTACTTTCTTTGTCTTAATTTCAGTAGCTGGATCGGGAGGATTTATCTGTGTATATAAAATCATACTTTATTTCATGTTCTTGTTTTTTAAAATAAATAAAGTTCAGAATGAGGCATCAGTTTTGATTTATGAAATTAGCCAGTAACTAATATATAATAAACAACACTAATTTACATCTCTCCTTTTAGGCATTTTTCAGCTTTGCCTACAGGACAGTGGATTACGAGGCCTTTAAGGCAATTAATGATGCTTGCCTTGTTTTTGATGGAAGACTTGTGATCGATACCAAATTTTGTACTAATGATGTCAGCATCAGGGCCGCAGGTCCTTTAACAAAGTACTCCAGAAGATACTATGTAGACGAATGGACACACAGCAACTTGAGTTCAAAAGAGATTGGCTTTGAGCTTGCTGCATCCATGCTGGATCTCTTTGACCCAACCTCTAAGCCCTTTTCTGAGGCACCCAGTGGCACAGACAGACTTGTCCCCGTATACAAAGAGTGTAAAGTTCAAGGTATGCCCAATGGGATTTCTGTCGACCTTTCATACCCTCTTTGCTGTTGTTGCTGTTCTGTAGGAAGGGTAGGTCCATCTTGCCTGAGCTGCCAGCTCATGGCAGTGAAGTCCCCGAAGCTCCTTAGATAGTCAGTGCAGAGAGGTGAGCTTCAACGGAAGTTTATGCTGATGATTTTTGCTAGTAATGGACCACGTTGTACTTACTTATTGCAGTAAATACAGAGTGTTTCCAGTGAAACTCAGTGTCTTTATTCCAAGTTTGAGATCAGTAAAGCTATAGTCAGAGCTTTTCAATGTGTGGTTGCTGCACCACTCTGTGTAAGAGAACCAGAAGAAAGTTTATAATGTGAAGTCCACTGAACAGTAGTAGTTCCTTTTTTTCTTTTTAGAGCCATTCATTAAACAAGCAAAAAGGATATGGGAGAAGGAGGGCAAACAAATACTTTATTTTCTTCTGTGTTGATGATCTAATAGTTCTTCTATTCTCATTTACTGCAGAAGGTGTTCTTCCTGGAGGTTATAATTACTTGCATATTTCCAAACCAGAAGTCCCCATCTGCTTGGACTTAGAACTTGCACCGTGTGATCATGTAAGTTAAAATTTTTAGCCCCCTTTTTTTTTTGTTTTGTTTTGTTTTTGTTTTGTTGTTTTGTTTTGTTTTGTTTTCCTCCATTTGGAAAGGTGTTCTTATTTAGGTTAGCACAGGTACATGCATGAGTACCATGCATCTTAAAAACAATCTTGAGTAAGCATGCATTTAAGTTTGCAGTGATTTCCATCCTGCCATAATGTGCTATAAATGCATACAAATGATAAAACTTCACAGTCTGTCAGTGAAGTTCAGTTATTTCTAGACTAGTAGGAAAAGAATATATTTTGGAGTGGATGCTCTGTACTTTGCTGCTAGAAAATAACTAGTGCTGTAACCATGGGAATTGTCTTTGAGCGGAAAAGAGGGAAGCACTTCACGCAGTTGGGCTACGCAGGGCACTGTCCCATGTCTCCCACAAATGTGGAAACCCTTCTCTTACTGGAGAACCTGACTTGTGAAAGAATAAAAGGAATGGATTCTTGTATTTTAAAGCCAGAGGACCACCCACCATGGTAAACTCTTTTCAGACAGATTATACCTTTTTCTGTATCAAGACCATTCTTGTAGCTGGTGTAAAGAGGGGCTTTTAAAAGACTACTTCAGTGTTGATTCTAAAACTCAGACAGCAATGGTCCATAGGAAGAAAGGATGTTTTAAAAAGGACTCTTGTGCTTCAGGGGAGGAACCAAAGCATGGCTCAGCTTGTTTTCCAGCTTTGCAGATCCAGGATGAGCTGCCCAAAGCTGCATGTACTGGGAAGCAGAAAGGACTGTCAGAGAGAGGGAAATTGGTTTCATCACTCCAGATTGCTAGAACATGATTAGAATTCTTTTGCTGCAGCTTTCATTACCTGCTGTCTGAAAAGGGAACAGCTTTAAAGCCACTCCAGAAACTTCATGTAAATCCTAAAAGAATTTCCTAAGAAAGAAGTAAGAGAAGCTAGTGAAATATATTAGCTGGGAGATGTGGAAGTAACAACGGTTACTGTAGCCTAGCAACAGGTTTTAGAAATGTGTAACTGGAACATGAATATGGCTTTAAGAAATAGCTTCGAGCTATTTGAGCATCCTACTGTGATGTGAGGTTCGAAACAAATTTCTGCGTTTTTGTCTTTAAGTGATTAACTAGCTGCAATTAAATGCTAGGGTTTGAGCATCAGCGTCCAATGTTGTTATTCTTTTATTGATAGTGGAATTGACATTAGCAACACTTGGCAGCCCCTGTTCGAATTAGCAGGAGGGAGTCACTGCGCAGTTCTAAATCATGTATATATGTGCATGTGTTTGTGTGTATATACACACACGTACGTATGCATATGTGTGGTAGGTAAGTATATGCATAAGTATCTTTTTAAAGGCAATAGCAATCCTCCATTTAGAAGTCTAGAACATAGCCTGAAGGAAACATCCCAGGAGATCAAGCCCAGCCTCCTGCAGTTGCCATTTAGAAAAGTGAGAAGTTTGGTTCAGAACTGAACAGGGCTCTCCTTGGTGTTCGTTTCCCTATCAGAAAGAGGTTCCAGTATCACGGCTCTGACTACTGGAAAACTTCTATACAAAACCAAAACCACTGGACTGATGAATGTTTGAGTTGTAACGTTGATGTTTGCTTGTAACTGATTAACGTAGTAGTATCAACCGTCCGCTTTCAATCGTATCGCTTCTGCGATGTGCCATACATTTGGACTCTGCACATACGCTGTCTCTGTATACATATAAAAATGCAGATGTATAGTCACAGATCTGGAGAGGGAGTAAAAGTATTCCAGCACGTTCTTTGTCCGTCAGGACAGTATCGCCTGGTGAATTACGATACACCATGTGTATGAGGTAATATGGACCCTGTATAACAAATTAGGATCAACGGAGTTCAATTCTGTTCCCTAAACAGAGGCATCTAGTGGTGTTTGGGATGCCTCAGGGTGTCCCTCCTGACCTCCAGCTGCTGCTGATGGAGGTCACAGGTCTCCCATGGCTCCCGTGTCCTAACTGCCGGTGCAGCTCAGCTGGCCCTGTACCCTTAGGTGTCTGAAATGGCAGGCGGGGTTGGGCAGCCAGAGCTCTCACTGCACACGCAGGTCGTGTGCTGCACGGGTTTGTGTGTGCTTTATCAAGGTCTGAACAACACAGAAAATCTCTGTGTCCAAACCAGAGCAAAGTGCCTTGTTATATGAACCACGTTACCCAAGGAATGTGTGTTCTTGATGTAAAAAAAGGTTGTGGATTTTCAGAAATGGTAAATACCAGCTAGGAAACATGTGCCAAGTCAAGTGTTCATTCCATCACCACAGCTTTCCTTCTATTTCCTCTCTCAGGGGCTGGAGATTACAACAGGAGAGGCAAGACATGGGAATTATTTCAGGATGCACATCAACAACTATGGTGTGGTAGACAGCATCACCTGCTTCTCAAAGGAGCCCTTCCCCGTCTCCAACTACATTTGCTTGTATGGGCAGCACGAGCGTCTTCTTAATGATCTGTGTTACCGCTGGAACGAAGGGCAGATTACAGATCTTTACAGGTAAGATAAACTGAATATTGTGCACAAAATGTACATTCTGGTGGAATTTTAGTTTCATTTTATTGCAGCTTATCTTCTGGCTGTTTTCCCTTAAAACAAAAGATGGATTTTTAAAAATGTTTTCCATTATTTGGTAAAATCATCAGTGGCAACGCAAGCCCCAGGGACCTTCCTGGAAAGAGCCGTGTGTCTGAGATTTATTTAGAGAAGGAGCAGTGGTTTACTTGACCATCTGAAAGAGCATTTTGTTTTGCTTAAATTATTCAGTAGGCTTAACTCATTAAGCTGACCCTGACCCATCCTTTTTCTACTGCAGATTCATATTCGGAAGTCGCTTTTAAAAGTCAGTAATTTTGTCACTTGGAATAAAATTTTAAAGCCAGAGGTTTCTGGAGAGATGTAAAATCACTCGTGATGAGAGTCACACTCAACAACCTGCCTGGTTATCTGGTGATAAACCCTAACATTTACCCTCTAGGCTGTGTTCTCTGTGTGAGGGAGCTATTTTAACTTCATTTTATAGCCAGGGCCTGTATCAAGACTCTGTGCGTTCTGGTGGTGGTCTCCTATCTGCAGCACTTCTCTCACCAGAGCCCTTTGCAGCAACGTGGCAGGTCTTGCAGATTTTCTGCGGTGCCCCCTCTGCCTGCTGTACCCACACCAGCACAGGGCAGTCCTGGGGATTGCATGCACCAAGGCAAGGACTGAGGTCCTCTCAAGTGTCAGGAGAGGCTGAAGATCCTGGCTATTTTTAGCCAAGATTTATGTGCCGTCTGCTGCAAGAAAATTTTTCATTGCTTTTGGAAATGCAAACTTAATTAAAGAGGTTATTATGGAGAGAGGAGTATCTGGAAAAAAATGAGATCTACCATATCTTCAGTCTCTTGCTATTCTCCAGAATTACATATCTTAAAAAATGAACTGGCCCAAAAACGATAGCTTGCTTTATTCCTTACGCCTCAGTGAAAACAAGTGCTTTTGGGATAGATTTAAAAAAAAAATTCCAAACAAACAAACCTCAGCCTTAAGTTTCATTCATGGGGTAGAATTCTTCGAGCAGGTAATTAAAACAGGAGGTAAAGAAGAACTTGCTGTTACATCTTATTTTGATTTTCATTTTTTAAAAAAGTCCCTCACAAGTGGTGTCTCGGAAACTTAAACGGTCACAGAGAAGTGAAATACTTCATTGCACAAACTGGTTTAGAGACAGAAAGCCAAGCACAGGAACAAGTGGTAATTTTTTATCATGATACAAAGCCGATAGTGGTGCTTTAAAAGTCTCCAGGTCTGGTTTTGTTGTATTTATAAATGACTAAAAGAAAGGCATAAATGGTAGCAAAATTTTCAAATTGAACAAAGTTATTTAGGTAAAAGATTGTAAAAGTTTGCTGTAAAGGATGCTGTGGTCCAAAAGAAACTTTGCCTGATAATAGCAATCTGCTGGCTCAAAAAGAACTGTAAGAAGGAAGTGCCTGGTCTGTTAAGAAACTCTGAATTCCTGAGCCTCTTTCTCTAGCTCTTGCACTTCTGCTGGCTTAGTGTCACCGTGGATAAGGCAACGTACACTGCTAAGGAAGGAGAAATGGGAAAGTCTGCTGAAATTGGGGGGTGAGGGGGCTCTCCAGGCAAGCCTTCAGTTCATGACAAAAGGTTGGTGGCTGCACCATATTTTGAGAACTGGGGTATCAGCTGCTGGCTCAGAGAGTGAACTCCTTCAGAACAGACTTGGCTTCACCGGAACCGAGTGTGTAGCTCTCAGAATCCTTCTGGTCTTCTGTGCAGTCGTCTTCTTCCACTCTCTCCTCATTGTAAATATCACAGAGTCGAGCTCCTTGTGGTTTTCTTCTCATCTTGTACTGAAGGACGGGATGAATCCAAACTTCAACTGCCAGGTTTAACAGTTTCTTGGACAAAAATGCTTCTTCACAAATTTCCCTTTAGGAGACCTTTTTATGCCTCTTCTGAGAGGAATGTGAAACTTGTGAATTATTGCTGCTACAAGGATTCTTTTGATTTATAGAAAAAATTGGGTTCTCCTACAGGAGAGGAATGGCACGCAGCACACGTAAAGTTCACATGGACAGCACGTTGTCAATAGTTGTTAAGTAGAAACTGAAAGAGTATGACACAACTGTATGAGATATGGGCTAAGATCATTTTCTTTCCTTGCCGTAGCTGATCTGATCAGCTAATGCATTTTGAGCACTGGAAGAAACTCAATATTCAGCTTGGGACAAGGTATCATGAGTCTCTTTCATGGTGTTACAATATGCAAATAGAGCCGTGTTCTCATCTTTTCTGTGAACCACCAATGCTGCAGACACTTCTGCCTTTATTGTTTGCCCAGATGTGGTGACAGTGTCAGTTGTTATATACACTAGTAAGTTTCACACCAGTACCAACATCTGGAAGAAAAAATCATCATACTTTGGGATTTCTGCCTGCAACACGGGCAGTGCCAGCATCTTCCCAACCTTGACAAAACCAGCACAGATTTGCTCTCTCTGTTGCTGTGTGTTGGGCATGTGGCCCAGCACAAGGTCCACCTGCACGTGATCTCCGCTCCTGATAGCTACGCACACATATTTTGGACAGATGAAACACGAACTTTCTGAACTGACAGCTTATTTCTGAGTGAGAGAAATTAAGAGTGTTTTAGCCTCCCTTCCTCTCACAGTCGTGATAGGATTCCCACACAGTGCACAGGCTGATCAAGGGATTACAAGTAAGACCAAGTCCTAAACATCCACAGAGATTTTGAAAATCTCAGGAGAGACAAAGATGAAGATCCCAGTGATGATCTGTTAATAGGATGAGGCAGCCAGTCAGCACTGTAAGAGTAAGAAGCACAGCTTTATCTGCTGGTAGCATATACATTTTCTGGGGGCTTCTGTAGGACTGCATGTATCTTAACAGGTCCTTGCTTACTAGGATCCAAAGCTGTGCACAGTCGGGGTCCTCTTGCATCTTCATTCTCACAGGCACCACAAGCTGCCTGTCCAGAGAGTCTGGCCAGGATCAGTAACTTGCCACACAGAGGGACACCACTTATCAGGTCCTCATTGCATCTCCTGAGCTCCTCTTAATGAGTGATGATGAACTAATTTTGGACTTGTCTTTTACAGCCTTTAGATGTGGATGCTGTTTGGGATCTTTTGCCTCATTATTTTATCTCGCCTCTCATTAGCCTGTGGCAAAATTCCTGAATTACAGTTGCCAGGTTTTTCTTAATGTGGTTATTGTATTGCCTCCAGTCCTGGTTTTCATCTTCTTTACACCTCATCTTTTGATACATTTGTTCTTTCTCTCCTTGCTCTTCGGTCATTTGAATGAGATCACAAATGTTGCTCTGTAGCAATTAACATAGGCTGTTCTTTAATCCTCACTCGCTAGTTCCTTCCCGCGCTTGCACACACATGCACGCACACACACCTACTTTTCCATTCTTGGTGTTACAAATGTCTGTACCCTGAGGAGGCAGAGTGGGTAGGTCGGTCTCTGGCTAATTTAACAGGTGGAAGACAGAAGAGTGACCTGCTGCAGTAAAGGAAAGCCCTTTGCAGTCAGACATAGACTGACATAGTGAGAGGATGAGTGAAGAAAGGAAGAGACAGTGAGAGGAGGGAGCAAACTGCCTTTAATCTCCATGTAAGGGTCCTAGCACAAAGCAAACTGGCACAGGAAATTGCTGTGTTCAGGAGGAGGTACAGCAAGAGAGAAAGGCTGGCAAGATGATGTAGTTTCATAATATATCAGATGTACAATACCTATCCACCCACACCATACAGTGTTATATACAATGTGCATAGGTAGATGTACAACATATGATAATACAGTGTTAAAGCCTGCCCATGAGAAGACTACCTCTTGGAAAACCATTAAATTGAAAAATGTTTTAGCATCTCTAGTGAGATGAAGATTGTCTTGACGCTTTGATGTAGAGAAATAGTGGCATCTGGCCTTCTTTTGGCAAGAAATATGAAAATGCATTTGTTGATTTCTCTGTGTGTGATAAAAAGAACTGTTTTGGGTGGTGCTCACATGGTTGGTAACGATCTTGCGGGACCGTGTGAATGCAAACCTGATGTATTAGGACTGAATTTCTCTCTTTGACTTTGAAAAATACCCTTTCAAGTTTGTACACATTACACTTACATCCACTTGCACTATCTTCCTGCAAGCCGTAAAGTGCCCTTCCTGAAAAGAAAACATAGACTGTGAAAATGTTGTGGGTTGTTAATTAAGCTTCTAAACTTGCTGGTTTCAAAATTCATTCCCTTCTTCCCTTCTTTATTCCTCTGTTTTGGGGAGGGCCTTCCTATAAGGCATGAAAGTACGATGTTTTGATCTCCTGGTCTGCATTTAGATTTCTCAGCATGCCATCTAGTTCCAGGAATGGACACAGTGGCCCAGCTGTCACCCAGGAGCTAATTTATTTCTGTGTAGCATGCAAATTATCTTTTAAATAATTAGAGACTGCACCTAGCAATGAATTTCCTCACTGATTTGCGTTGCTGTAAGGGCTGGAAGTTAACCCCATGGTACTGGATTTCCTGACCATGATGTGCCAATGCCACTTTCAAATTAGCATGAACAACAGGCCCTCAAGACTCGGCTAACACGAAGAAGGATCCCCTTCCCGTCGTGCGCGCGAAACTGCAGCTAATGGCAATAATGAGAGAAATAACATTTCCTTTTGTGGAGAGAAAAGTTCCATTGATCTCAGTACAAGTCCAACCCCATTAAAAGCTGCAGGACTTGACCCACAAGTGAATGGAAGATTGAAATCATTCCTCTCACCTCCCCTCTCCCTTCCCCTGTAGTTCTTGGCCCCCAGTCCCTAGAGCTGCGGGACCAACAATCTGATGCCCCCAGCCATGCTAATACCGATTATGTCTGTACAGACTGCTTCCCTTTTAGAATTTATTAATTGATCAGCCTAGCAGGCAGTAACCAAAAAAGGCAGCATAAAGTCATCAGACTCTATTGCCACCATTACTTGGCTAGAAAATATGTAAGCACCCTCGAGAGTGTGAGCTTTCAGTGAATTAAATGCTCCTCCTCCTCCCTATCACAGTGTGTTCACGGCTCATGGAAAGCTTCAAATGCTTCTGAATTTTTTTTTACTTTTTTTTTTTTTTCAAGGAAACAATTATTTTAGCTCTCATAATTAAACCAGCCAGCCCTGTATCTGATGGAGCTAAAGAGTTTTACAGTTTATTTTCCTTCCTCTTTAACAGACAGGTACGGTGGACCTTTTATCTTGGTGCAACTCTACAGCTGCACAGTTAAAATAAATGCTCCTCAGAATGCCTAGCTGCCTTAGCTGTGATCCCAGCGACACAGACATTAATGTGACAACCACCCATACTAGGCTTTTTCAAAAGTAATTGCCTGTAGTTAAGGTTCTGCAGCCATATTTGGGCCTGATTCTCATAGTGTTAGGCCTCCCAGCTTAATTCAGAGCAGTGTCTGAGGGGACTCAGTTCCTTCATGCACCAAACACAACTCTAAGAGACAATATTTTTGTTTCTATCTATGCAAACAACAGTGGAGGAAATGGGCTGTTAAGCCAGAAGATGACCATATCCAGTCAGCCACCATATCCACAGCAGGATGCACTTCATCCCTCTCACTGGATGCCAAGGTCTACTGGGCAAGTAGTCAGGGCCTTGGACAGGAAATGTTTACTGACTGAGAAAAGTCTCATCCTCATTGTCACTCTGCTGCAAGGAAAAGAAACCATTGCCATCAGTGATGGCCACCCTTCCATCTGCTTCATGCCACCACCATAGGTGTACTCATTCCAGCTGGGCCTTCAGCCATTACATTCCGGAGCAGAGAGGTCTTACCATGCAGCTTGTCAGGGCAGGCAAAACCATGGGAACCAAAGACACAGTATCCTAAAGTTGAGGATTTTCTATACAAACCTTTTATGTCACCTGGAAATTTAACAGCATTGCTCCCTAGATCTGGAATTCCCTTTGGGAAGGAGTTTCTGCAATTTTTATTCATTTCCCATAGGGTTGCTTCTCACAAGGGCTCAAGTGGAATTTGAGCACCCAAGAGCGAGGCCCTTTCCATCAGGGAAGACTTCACTTGAAGGAAAAAGAAAGGAAATTACAGGCTGTTTCATCTAAGTGTTCCCTGTACCACACGCCTGCCCTCCCCTCAGAGGTCTCCAGTGCTCACGTGAAAACCTTCCAATTCTTTCTATTGCTGTAGCAGCAGATAAAAGAGAAGGGTAGGGAGAGAGCTCTGAAATATTCTTTTATTTTTAAGCGTATGGATTTGTTACTGGTCATCAGTGCTCACGAAGGAGGAATGTAACCAGCCCGTTACACCCTTTTGTATTCTCCAGAGAGGAAGGCAACTGTAAGGCAGTTGCCAAGTTATGGAACGTGTCCGCAGAGCAGTGGGATCTCCCTCTGCTGCATCTTAAGTACAAAATGGATAATTAGAGGGGTCTCCTGATACTTGGCAACCAAATGGATGCTCACTGGCATCATGCCTTTAATATGAGATAGAAGTGCTTCATGTAGGCTTCATTTGGCATTAATGAAAACCAAATCTACTGACATAATGCATAAAAATCTGACCCACTAGATTCAAAACTACTTAAGTAGCTTATTTATCAAATTAGGTGTGAGTGTTTTTGTAATACTGAATGAATGAACTTGTCTTCTGCACGACCAGCATGAAGGTGCTGGTTGCACTTCCTTAATGGGGTGGTAGTACTGATGAGGAGGCAAAGGTGTGACTGCAGCTGCAGGACAGGCACAGATTTGGGCTGAGTGCAAGTTTCAGCAATTTACTCTCTGTGTAGCGCTGAAGTTAGTATGGTGCTGCGTGTTAAGCACTTGCAATGTGTAAGTTTGTAGACAGTGCTGATGGACTAATGCATGCTGTGGCAATCAAAGGGGTTTGAGTAACAGAGCCCTTTGATTGCCACAGCATGCATTAGCCTAAGTGCTCTATTTATGTTGTGTTTATATTTAGTTCGTACTGGAAATGTGCTTTTACTCATCTGTACTTGCTACACCTCGGTTTGCACCTCATCTCCATTGCAAGTGTTGGGGTTCTCCAGAGTTGGGGTCTATATCTCCACCAAGCAGCAGAGGTCCATTTGGGAATGGATGATCTGAGAGACCAGGGTCCCAGATGAAGCCCCCACCACTGACAGACATTAACCAGAGGATCTTTGGCAAGCAGGAGCTGGGAGGGTGGCTTATGGCTCTGGTAGTACCTATGCATGGGACAAATCCAGGGGATTTTTCTGAAATGCAGCTGCAAAGGGATTTTTTTTCTGTGGTGCAGCCAGTAGGATTCAGTGCTCACCTATGGAAGGAAGGAGCAAGTTGCAGATGCACAGATCTGTGATCCAGCCCAGGTGTCTGTTAGGAGATGTGCCTGCAGCCTGGCTGTGGTGGTGGGTGTTGCTGTCCGAGTGAGAGGCTGAGCACTCCAAAAGAAACAAGGGGTGCTCCGCATGAAGTGGCATGGCTTCAATAGCAGCAGGTACTGGGAGGCGTCAGGACGCAAGGCTGCCAAACATGCAACAGGAACAAATGCACAAGGGGAGCCAGGCTCCCTTTCAGCAAGATCTGCTGGAAAATTCCACCCAGAAACTGTAACATTCAATAGTGTCGTTGGATGTCTCCTCAGCTCTTCAAGCCCTGTCCTTCATGCTCACAGGACATTTTTCCTATTAGCTGTACAAGCTAAATGCTCAAAAATATTTTGAGTGGTATGAACAACATTGACTTAAAGTAACCATTTAGATCTTTTCTACTTAGGTTCAATTCACACATCCTAGTACTGTTTACATTAGGCTAAAAGTGAATGATTAAGCAGTGTCATTTAATGAGAGTTGAAGCAGAACCGCCACACTGGACAGTTTATGGATGCAACTCTAATAAATCTCACAATCTAACAAACAAATTAAGAAGAATAAGAACACTTGATGGTTTTGGTATTATTTTTAAAAGGACTAGGTAAGGATAAACATTTATTACTTGCAGCCTGCATAATAAGTAATTACTTAAACATTAAATGCATGCTACATAAAAAAAAAAGCTGGTTTGAAACCAGACTTTCAAAAATGAGGAGTGATAGTTCATTAAGAGAAGCACTAGAACACCCTGCTGCCTGGAATGTGCCGGATCCTGCACCATTAGCACACCGTGATAACACCGAAGGGATTCCACCTTGGGCTTTTGTTTATCGTGCAGATGGTGAGACTTGTGTTCTGCGGGGATGAAAAAAGCCAGAAAGGAAATGTGGCAGGTAGTGAGTGTAGCTGAGAGGGACTAATGCCACTCAGTCTGCTTTACAGCCTAATTAGAGGAAAATTTGTGTGCTTTTTATGAAAGAGAGATAGGATAAGGCAAGAGGAACACGCGAAGGGCTATCAAAGCACTCACAGCTTTTTTTGCTACCAGAATTAACTGCTAACCCCAAGGTGCCCTGGGAAATCTGTACTCACACAGCAAACCCATACAAATGGTAGAGCCCTTTAGGTGGCTTTAGATTTCTATATATTAGTCATTTTTAAGGAGCCACTAACTTCCTAATGAAGAGCTACGTTACTAAGAAACCCTGGGTCCAGATCAGTGAGTACAGGCTACTGAACTGAGTCTCACCACGTTAATTTGCAGCTGAACAGTGCTGATTCATGGTAATAACTATGCAAACCATTAGGAGTGATTGAACTCTGGATTCATAAACAAGTAATTGCAGAAAAGCAATCATACCACTGCACACAGAGCGTCGATTTTGTGTGTCAGATTTCATTTCCTTTTAATTGTTTTTCACAATACATTACGTGTGAAATGGTAATGTGTGAAAACGTGCAATAAACCGTTATTCCAGGGGCAGCCATAATTTCCTCATAAGAAGAGCAGACAGCAGGGTTTTGATAGCACTTTTAAAGAGCACAATTTAGAAAGTTGGAAGAGCAGCTCAGAATTAGCTACGCAATGGCTGCTACTGGCTAGTGAAGTAGCTAAACTTTACTGAATTTCAGTGCTGAAATAAGGGAGCATACTTCCCAAGGACGCTTAGAATAGGGACAGACAGCAGTATGTCAACAGGGAGTAGTGCTGAGATCTGCTTCTGCTGGTGCCTCCAAGTAACAGCACTTTAATGTAACATTTCCAGGGGATTAAAAATGCAGAAAACAGGCACTCTTTATCAGTCACGATGGAAAAACAGAATTTGCAAAGTGAAAATGCTTAAAGAATCAAAATGTGCTAAGGTCTGACTTACAATATTCTGAAGTCTGAGTAATTGAGAGCTGATTGAGCATCTTCCAGGTGTAGCTGGTAGAGCCTAGAGATTTTGCATTTTAAGCATTACGTTTCTTCTTACCAAAAAAAAAAAAAAAAAAAGAAGATATTTAAACCCAGAAAAATGGACATCCAGCTTGAAAATTCTGCGTGTCGTACCAAGTCTGGGAAGCTACAGAGAGGAAAGGAGACTCTATGATACTTATAGATTAACAGGAGATTACGTTTAGCAATGACTTCACAAAGTTTAAATAAAGGTGTGCTGCTCTGCATGTGCTCATGGTGCTGGGTGATGGAAGAATCGACTCTGACCGGAGACCCACTGAGCTTAATGGGACATAAGGCAGGTCAGGAGTGGATTGTTGACTGCTTTGTGAAGAAGTGCACAGGATTGCAAGTTAGCTGCGTTAATGAGCATTTAGAGACGTTTCACAGAAGTTGCAAACAGATCCAAGACAGTTCATAGATCATCTGAGTTCCTGAATGTAGCTGTTTCCTCCCAAGTTCACACGTGTTGGGAAGAGTAGGGATGGCAGGGGTGCAAGGAGTTGAATTTGCTTTTATTACCATGTCCACAAAAGCTCTGAGTAGCATGTGAACAATGACAGACACCACATCCTCAAAATCTGTAGCTGATAACATGCCAGTAGTCTGCAGAGGGCTTTTCATCCCAAGGAATGGGTGCCCACCTGCCCTGTGAGCTTTTGGAATCCCCCACTGCATGCCAGTCTCACAGCAGAGAAGTCACTGGGAGTGTGGGGGACACAGCAGCGAGCACTGGCTGCTTGGGCCACGCTTGAACCTCCCTCAGCTGGGCTCTGCACTGTAGCGTGGTGCACACTCGTGCTCCAGTAATGCGGTGAACTCACCCGCAGGGAGAGATGAGGGTGTTGTGAGGTGTGCCCACAGGCCCACCCACTGTCACACTGCCTACTGCTGCTGTCACCAGGCTTGGGGAAGCAGCGAGAAAAGGAAAGGAAGCAATTAAAAACATTACAATCCTCATATTAAAAAGCAAAATGTAATTTTGCAGGCCTTAAATAATATAATTTCCTTTCACATTAAAAGGAATGAGAAAGCAAACCTTTTTTAAAAAACTGGGGTTTCTGGTTTTTTTTGCCATGTTGGATAAACTCGTATCGCTCCTTTCAGTTTCTCGTTGCACCAGTGATTTTACTTTTACAAAATCAACAGTGGTCCTCAGAAGCTCATCTCTAATGATATATGTGGAAATGACTCAGGCCTTGCTTTGCTTCATTTGCATGGAGTTAGGAAAACACTGCAGTGGTGTGATAAAACTGAGCACGACAGTTATTCCCAGCTTGTGAGTGATGAAAGATGAGGTCCACCAGAGTAGCTAAGCTCACCCTACAGAGCTGGTCTTCACCTTTCCACCGTTATTTTCTTGTCATAGCATTTAAAATTATTTGTTAAAATGTCAATTAGTGATTTTTTTTTTCCTGAATACCTTGCTTTTTTGTTTTGCTGTTGTACAGAGTGTTATTCCGAAGGTTTTTGATTCCATTTTTAAGACTTCCTGGCTTTAACATCTTGCTGTCAGTGACACACCTTGTTCCATTTGACCCGAAGCACTGCTGGAGGTCAGGACCTGCAGACACACGGCCACTTCCAAATCGGCTTTCATGGGGGCAGAAGCCTTGTTCTCCAGAAAGGGCACGCAGTTGCAGGTGAAACAGAGGACACGTACAGAGAGCCGCGTGCATGCGTGCTCCAGTTTTGCTGGTGAGCAGCGGCAAACTTTGTCCATTTTAATGCCGTATCTCTTGAAAAGGGAAGAATTCCATGTCTTTTGTACAGGACGCCATTAAATATTTTCCTCCTTCTTCCCTTTCATCTAACATAGGCTGCACATCACAAATGAGGCAGAACAGACTTTAAATATTGTTTGTCAATGAAAGGCGAGACCAGCTTCCTAGCAACAAAAAGGATGTCGCTTATTGTCTTCCAAAGGAGACCATTTCATCCCATCTCGTTACAAATGCCTTCCCATGATAGCTCCTGTCGATATAAAGGTCTGCCAGCAGGGGATCCCCATTAGGAAGTGACCAAGTTTGAAAACCCGTTATGCTCCTGGCAAACATTGTCATCTTGTACATATTTAGCCTGATCACTCTGGCAGGTTATGAAAGACTAAATGGTGCAAACACATGTGGCAGATGCCGTTCTCATGATAGTTGAGGAGCCTTTGAGCCTCTGTTGGTAGCATGCCAGCTTCATCTTGTATACTGAAAAGCATTATACTTTCAAGCTTCCACAGCTTGCCCTCAGGGACTTCTGCTGAAGTGGTAATAAAATGCAGAATGAGCCTCAGAAAGTCAACTTGTTGGTTTGACTTCAGCTGGGTTTGCTCATTATTAAACTTCCTGTTAGCAGCCATATGTAGATCTGCTCTCTCAAGAACACCATGTGCCCCTTTAGAAAGGTGATTCTAACGGAAAAGATTAATAGATAAAAACGCAGAGCTGGCAAGGAAGGTGAATTGTTTCTGTGAAGCGTATCTTTAAATTGCCTTTGGTGGCTGCATTTCTTCGGGTGAAGGGAAGTAAAGGGAATTGGGCAGTAAATGGTGTTTACTGGTCACTCCTCTTGGCAGCCTATCTAGCAAATACAGAGAGGACATTCTCCATTCCCCAGAAAAGGGCATTTGATTTGCTTTTAGCATTGCACACGCGTTTCAGGTTCTGAGCTCCAAAACCATGAACAGTGGATATTGGCAGAACGGTTAAAAATGCGGTTCTGGACTGAGCTGGGAACAGCAGCAGTATTACGGAGCACCCTTGAAACCTTTTATGAATGTCACTTAAGGTGTCAGTGACGCAGTTGGACACCTTCACCAAGGTAAAGCCATTGAAAGATGTGCCTTAGTCGAGAGGTGAAATCACCTTGTCTCAGGGGTAGAATTAAAACTGGGGGGCCAGCTTGAAAACAAAATGTCTGGCCACTGGAAGATGGCTTTTAGCAGGGCCTCTCAGAAAAAATAGAGCATCTTTCATTATCGTAATGTCTTTCTGTGAAACACCCCCCCCATTTCCCTGCTTTGCTACCTAATGCCAGCATCGAGTTAAAGGTTTCTGTTGGCTGGGGGCTTTCTTCCGAAATGGAAGTTTAAAAAAAATATCTGGGGAATATCTTGCTCTTCTGTAGCTCGCTGCACACGTTATAGGTCTATAATTACTTAAATAAAGGTGCTTACAGCTGAGCTCATCTTTCCTAACACTTCACATCAGCTGTGGTGCCATGCTACCAGAGACTCCCAGTCTGGGCAGCTCTTCCCCCAGCACGGACACGGTATTTGCAGGACTGTCAATAAATGTTTACAGCGTGAAGACAGCTATGGGCAAGAGCCCTGCTGTGCCCGACCCTGTGCAGATCAGGAGGGGCAGTGTCAGCCAGCCCATGGTACGAAGAGAAACACGATGAAGGGGCACAGAGCAGGGAGCTTATGATGGGAGGAGTGTGTAAAAAACCCAGTGAAGTTCTGCCAGGTACACAGAGTGTTATTAATTGTGTGGGGCATCAGTGAGAGCTCATGAGAGCGGGAGGGAGAAAATCCCGCCATTTGACGTTCACGAAAAAAATCCTCGGCAAAAGGAAACTTCACGGGGTGTTTTTTGTAGACTGATATGTCAGAATTATTAAGCTTTTGTAGCACCTCTTAAGCTGCTTTATCCAGATGTCCATTTAAAGACCACACAACTGTATCAGGCAACTCCTGACAGCCGTGCCGAGTGTGCTGCTGCCGTCCCAGAGATGGGAACACTGGTTCCAGCCATGCAAAGGCAACCATCTTAAAACCTCCCAGTGACCCTGCCGACATCTGTTCGGTCATTACTGGGATGAATGTGGTGCACCATGATCCTGACTCCAGTTAGCATAGACAAGAATTACACATGGAGCATCTCACTAAAGCTGCTAAAATTATTTTTCCTCATAGAGGAAAGAAGTAAATCACAGCTTTGTAATCCAGCTGCCTCTGGTTACATTTACAGCCTGGAGGTTCTGCATCGAGTCAGGTCCTCTCCATCCTTTTTTTCTTTCCAAAGAAGAATGCTGCAATGAATGCTGAAAGAAAAAGTTACAAGAGCTTCCTCCTCGACAGGGTTCAATTTAGCTGCAGCGTACTAGTGCAACAAACATATTGCAAGACTGTGGTGGCCTGTTTTTCTGGCCTTTATTAATCTAGAAACCTTAATGATGAACAACATTTGTGTCATTGTCTACACAAATTTAATTTGTTTATGCAGCAGTTCAGTTAATCCTGCAATCTGCTTTTCTCAAATGAGGACAGATAATGGAGACACCGTTCTTTACAGGTCTTCAGGCTTTTAAATTCTGATAAAATCAGGATTCTTCACTGGGTCTTGCCACAGCTCTGAATTAAGCCACTTTAAATGTAATTACTGAAGCTGGCTGTACATCAGGAACATCCATTAAAAGAATTGATTGACCATGCTGTTACGGGAGGCATTTTATGAACAAACGATCACGATGGGTCCAGAACTGTAATTTATAAAGGCAAAAAAGCAGGTAAATACTTTATTAGTAGTTAATGAGAGGTTCACAAGATAACTAAATTTCTTCTTTTTTAACCAGCTACTTCAGGGAACCTTGGTCCATGGCCATCTATCATGATCAGTTTATTGATCTCAAGAAGGAACTGCGCCAAATCCTGATGGAGGAACAGGTAAGAAAAATGACTGGCGAGTGCATTTTATTATTTAGGTAATTTGTTAGTGTTGTTCACTTTGGTTTCTTCTCCCATCCTTCTCCTAAAGCTTTACATTTCTGTTTAGCTATTTCCTCTGGGAGACCTGAGCAGATCTAAGACCTCATGGTGGGGGGTCACCAAGTACAGCACATTGTTCAGTTTTGTTATTTGTTTCAATTTGTTATTGGGTGTATTTTCAAATTTGCCAGCAGTTTTAAGTTGCATTCCTTTCCTGCACAACATTTTTGCATTTTATGTGGTTTAGTACAACTACCCAGCAGAACCTGGAGGCTTCTTTGTGCAGCTACCCCCTTGTTTAATAATGTTTCCTAGTATGACCATCCTAAACCTGTCTCAGCTGAGCCGATAGGAAGTAGATTTTTGAAAATCTACCCACAGGGAATGGCTTTTGTAGCTGCAAGAGTGAAGGTAACTGCTTTTTCAGTGATAAGTGGATTTCCTGAATAAGGATGAAAATAAAATGTTTGCTAATGCTGTTTACAGCTTTGGCCTTAGTACTGTAGACAGAGGCATAAAGCCTCAGCAGCCTGTAACTTTGCCTGCTCCGAACCCAAAGTCCCCTGCACTCCATGAAAAGAATCGTCACCTGCAGGAGGTTTCCAGCAACCCCCGGAACTGCCGCCCCACACGATTCTCTTGGAAGAGTGGGAGGCCTGATGAGAGGTGTTTTTCATGGCATCATTCAGCCACATTTTGCGCGCTGTTAAGTGTGAACAACTTTAGAGAAAGGGGAATTAGCATCCCACAAACCAAAGCCTTGCCTGCTGTACCCGCTTTTTGCTGCAATAGTCCTGATGTGCAAAAATAGTCTCCCAGGATGGGCTGAAAGCACCTCCGGGAGCCAGGACTGCTTACACGAACATGGGTGACGGTGCCTGAATCTGAACACAAATTACTTTTCATATCTTTACTTGGATTTTCTTTGCAGTGATTTTAAGGACACACTAAATGTCACATTTGTATGTTTTTCTTGGGTGTTTCTTCTGGGTACGTTGACAAATACGTGGTAGGTGCCGGTGCCACACACTTACAGATCTTGGGATTGGCTGTATTTTGAGATGGAGACAGAAACTGTCTTTGCCTCCTGTTGCTTCTATTCCAGCTCAGTTCAGCATGTGGATAAACTAGTAACATGTAAAAACAAGGGGGAAATACACCTTTAAAGGCATGTTTAAGAACCATGAGTATAAATACCCAGAAGTCAGACATTTCTGGTTACAGTGTCCACAGAAACTGGAAATCATTCTCATTCATTTAGGGATAATATTTACGGCACTGTGCACTAGTACTGGGAATTACGTGCATTGACAAGCCCGTTGCATCTGGGATGGGGACTGAAAGCATCCCTGCAACGCTGTACTCGGTGTATGCCCAACTCTGCCAGGGGATGCTTGTGCCCATCGCTGGCAGCCGGGCGATGGCGTGGGGAATGTTTACTCCTCGGCAGGCTAACAAACATGTGTTTGTGGCGATGTGCAGTGCTCCAGCAATGCAAACATGCAGATGGTGGGGCTGGGCTTTTGCAGCTACTGCAGCTGTTGAAGTATTGCAGCAAACTGAGGGCACACATGTGCAGCGCTGGGGTGTCTGGAACAGCACTCAGCCTTGGGAAGAAATAATGGGCTAGGTCTTAAATTGCAGCTGGTGGGGGGCTCCGAGAAGTCAGCTGGAAGTCAATGAGGCACAGGGACGGAATTTCCTCCAGTGAGTGACCAGCCAGGGCCATGTCCAGGAGGTTGGACACGCCACGGGCTCTCACACAAGCAGACACTGGGTCGGTCCCACACAAACCTGTCCGCGCCCACGCCCCGCGCGGGTCAGGTTGGC
>VWZY01009578.1:4361-23215 GCA_013399075.1 Chloroceryle aenea
TTCTGTGTTACAGCCTATATGCTTTCTCACAGGCTTTCATCCAAGCATCTGTCTAGGGACAATTAGGCAAGTATTCATTTTGAGTATACATTATGAGGCAATTAAATAAGAGCTGCTCTCCTCAGAGAGGAGATGGAGTGAGATCTGGGACATTAATTACTGAGATGTCATGAGAAACTGTAGTGAAGTAAGTCATCTGGTTCCAGCTTGAACTTGCAGCCAAGCTGCAAACTCACTGCAACTTGATACTGCAATGCAGATCCAGCGATAGCCCCTTGCTTAGCCCAGTGTGCGCTCGTGCTTGCTAGAAGAGGAAGGGAGACGGGAATAAGAAAAAGAAACTCTACTCTTCTTAACAATTTTGACAGATGTGGGAGCTCTTCATAAGCAAATAAAGCAGTTGCCATTAATCCTTCAAAAAGAAAATGAAGGGGCTGCTGAAAATTCTCATTGGTTTTAATTTCCATTCTGGTTGCTGAGATGGTCTAGTGAACTGTTTAACCTGTGAAGACTCAGAAACTGATGTTCTGCAAGTTTGTAGTGGGTCAGATTGGCTGCTTGTATGTTACATGCACAACTCGGTGTTACGGTTAATTTTTATTTTTTTTTTTAAATTGCTTTCTAAACTAATCAAAACCTTAGTTTTATGTAGCAAAACCTTGACCCAGCAATCTGCTTCAAACTCCTCTGCCTCGCATGCTTTAGTGAACAAGCTTGAATTCTCCATGGTTGCAAGGGCCAAAGCAGTGAAAAGGCAGCTGTAAAACTGATGATTAATTTCATGTTTTCCTAGCTGATCCCATATGAAGGTAATTGGACTGATATATTTCAATGACTCCATGTGTTCTCTGTGACAAGGCAGCAGGCATGATATCTGCAAGAAGGTGTTCATTCCTGCTGAAAGGAGGAGGATGTAGAAGATGCTACTGCTGCTGGAGGAACACACCAGGATCACCATCAAGCAATATTTTGAGTGGGGGTGAGTAGTGTGAGTTACAGCAATGCATTTAGTGTCAAGGTCAAAGGAAAACCTGTATTAGAGCTGCTGGTACCGCTGTATTACAGGGGTCTAGGCAGGAATGAGCATATGTTCCTCGGGCCTTTCATGAGACTGTACAAGCTTGGGTATAGCATCCCTTAATGATGTTACATGGTTTTCAGGCTGGCTTGTGTCCTTTCAGGCTGCCTTGAAGAGTCAATACTTGCCTAAGATTACCTCTCTCTGTAGACATTTCCCAAGATGATACAGTATTAGATAAGACCTAGGGAGGAAGGATTAAATCTTTAAGTGTTCTGAAACTGGAGGTGACAGGTGAAGCACATGACCTGCAGAGTGTGGACTGATGATTGTGCTTAAGCTTGAGTATTTGATGGGAAAGTGTATGAATAACTCAGGACGATGTAGGAAATTTTGCTGATGAGAAATTTGGAGAGGAAGATCAAAGCTCATTTTTATGGAGTTTAAGTTGGCAGCTGCATATGCACTGGGAGATGCTGTCAGGGAGGTAAGAGAGCCATTACAGGCAGTGGGGAACAAGATTTTATGAAGTGAACGTAGTATTGTCAAAGATGGACTTGTGAACCTCCTGTGAATAAAGAGCAGGGAGATGTTCTGGGAGAGAGAGATGAGAAACAGACCTGAAGGATGACACTGAAGAAACCTGCTTGATTTCCATGTATTTTATGATCATTAAATTTATTTACATGTGTAATTTTCCCTGTGCATTGGGCATGTGCAGAAATTCAATGGCCCAGAGCTCTCTCAGTGTGCCTTTTTCCTGATGCCAGCCCCACAAGGTACCACATAGTTTCACTAAATCATTGTTAGCAGACAAATACCACAAGAAAACCTACTGTGGACCAAACTTGAGTGTGAATGTATGATCAGCTGACATTGCTAGCAGAGCCAACAAAGTAGTACAGGCAGGAATTTAAATGCCCTTTATTTTAGTGACTGGAAGCTGATTTCTCTAAAAACCAGCAAAACGTCATGAGAGTGTATAAATTTAATAGGCCCTGCAAGTAATTGTCTTTCCATGTGGCAAGTGGGCTGTGTACATTACAGAAGGGAGGTTGCTGCTAATTGTTGCGTAGGAAGTGAGATCTGCTCCTTGAGATTGGTCTGGTTACACCACAGGGAGCTTTGGAGCAGAGGAGTCTGAAAAAACCCTGGTTTAGACTTCTTGCTTTCCCCATGCTTTCCCCAACGGAGTCTTTGGCCAACTCTTGAGCCCTGCTGAGTTGTGCTTGAAACCACGACTATGTTTTCCCTTTGGCAAGGAAGGGACAAACCCAGTCTTGGATGGAATTCAAAGCTCCCTAGAGCTGTTCTCACATCCAGCTGTTTTCTGACCACTGGGGCTCTCATGATGAGTAAGGATGACCGTGGGCAACACTGATCTGTGAACGATTGCTCTTCTTTTTTCTCTTTATGTTGGGACAGGATGAGGGAGATGGGATTTGTTATGTCAATTCCTAGAGACATGACTATTTCTCATAAGAAGGCATGTTCTTATGCAGCCACAGTGAGAACCTCAGTGGCTCAGAGGAATGTGGGGGGACACAGCTGGAAATAAATTTAGGTTAGGAGACCTGAGTGTTGTGGAACTCAGCTACCTAATTTTGACATTAAGAGTAATTTTTCTGCATGACTCACTCAGATCTGGTTTTCAGAAACATTAGCTGTGGGTAGATGCTTACAGATGATTCTTTACATTTCTTGAGGTAAAAAAAAAAGGAAAAAGACAATCTTGCAAACTCATTGCTTAGCTTTCTCTCCTGTTGGCTTTGGGGTAAAAAGCAAAGAATCTTGAAAGCCCACAGATATTTGTATTTAGCAATTCAGTGGTTTTATCTCTGCGTGAGATGATGGTAGGAGAGAGAATGCCTTGGAAACACAGATTAAAACAGCTCTTTAAATAGAAGCTCCCATCCCCCTCCCTGAAATTTCTCATGGCAATTTAATTAAAATCAGAGGAGTCTGACTAACACCTTTGAAACTCAGGGACAAAAATACCTAATTTGAACTTCACTCCATTTATTCAATATGTCCAAGTACAAATACTGAATAAAGTTTTAGTCTGGATCCAATCACTACGTGTCGAACTAATTTTAAAAGTGTCTTTTTTTAATTATTTCTCAATTCTCCATCTAGGAAAGACAGTAGAAATACTGCAAAACATATTGGTTTAAAGTAGTCCAGAAAGTCCAGTCACTGAGAAAGCTGTCTTCAAACCAAGCCTAAAACTAGTCTGCAGCCTGACAAGTCTTTGAATTAGTTGCACTCTCCCTTTGCTAACAAATGAGAAGATTTTAACCATCCCTTTCTGCTTGCTGAGTGATTTTCTGAATTTTGCATAGTGTCTTGCTGCAGAATATTGTGTTTTTCAAGAACAGATCATTGCAAACCATCCATGTTTGGACAGAAGGAAGGGATAAGTGGCATCAGCCAGTATCAGTTGTGCCTGGTTTGCTGGCATGAATTCCTGAGAATTGACTGTAAGGTGAGGCCAGGTAGCAGCTAACATGTGCCACACAGGAGTCAATGGAAGTGGGATGGGGAGAAGCAGGGACATGCTAAGAGAAGGTTTTGCATTAGGAACCTACAATAGAAATTCAATTAATCCTTTCCTTGGGTTCATCTGTAATCCAGAACAGGTACCTTCACCTCTGCTACATTTTAAAGGCCATTTCTGGGAATGAGGGGTGTCGTGAGAGAAAATACTTCTCCGTGAACTCTTAGGCATGTGCACTGGTTCATCCTCCTTCCTTATGCTTCCTGCATTGCATTGCTAGCATGAAAGGGGAGGTCATATAGCCAAGCTGCAGCAAGTGAGATCTGGGCATCTTGTCTTCATGATCCTCAAGGCACCTTTCACACCCTATGAAGAGAAACAGATGCCTCCAGCCCTGGCTTTAGATGGGATGAATCAGTCATGAGAAATGGATGTCTCTTCTCTGTAACTGTAAAGGGAGACGTGGTTGCTGGTTTAGGTAAGCTTGTGAATTTTCAGTGGCTTAAACTGGGTGGGATGACACTTGCCCTCAGAAATTAAATCCATGGAGCCATGAAATTTAGCATGACAGTTGCCATAGCAAATAGAAAATTGACAGCAGTGTCAGGGTGAACTGGAAGGCAGAAAGCCACAAGAGTAATCAGAATTTCTCTTAATGCTTTGTAATGCCTAAAGCAACTATTGTTTGAGGAAGCAATTCCAATTGCAACTCATCTTGTTCTCCAATGGTAGTCATGTAAATCACTGTGACTGGTTCTCTGAGACCTGAGCATAGTTATCGCAGACTTGAAAAGTGTTTTTGGACTCTGCCCAAATTCAATGAGCATCCTCCTACAGTGTCTTGAGACCAACCTTCTCCCATGCCTGGAGTCATGGCCAGAACAATCAGTTGCAATAGCAGGTCACCAGGATCTCAGGTAGGGAAGTGAATACACTGAATTAGAGATTGTCAGTGTGACTGACAATATACCTTGTCTACCACACCCATGGCATGAGAAAGCTTCAGGTGTGACTTCACAGAAATCCACAACCTAGTTATGACTTTTCTTTGCTCAACACCTACATCTTTTCTTTTTCTGAAATGGGAGTACTGATCTCCCTTGATTTAATGGTCCTTAACTGGTGACCATCTGAGAAAGATGGTTTTGCCTTGCCAGACTAACATGACACTTTCTCATACTTCTATGTGCCTGAATTTTTGGTTGCAAATATTGCAAGCCTTTTGGCTAGATGTAATACAAATGCTTTAAACTTAAATTGCCTTATTCTGAAAATTTATTGTCCTTTTTTTTTTTCTTATAGCTAGTGTTCTTTAAAATGTGGAAGCCACTGGTCTAGTAATAATGAAAGCAAGCATGCATTTAGTGAGGTATCTTAATGTTACTTGATACTTTTGTAATGGTGTCCCATAAATAATGCCAACTGAGTTACCATGCTGCTGAAGATCACAATTCATTGGCAATTATAAACTGAGGCTTGTCATTAACATGGTACATGCAAACTGGAGATATGAGAGAAGATGTAAGGCTCATGAATTCCTAATCCTGGGTGGAAAATAGCAGTGAAAACATATATGAAAACCCAATCTGCAACGAGACATACCCATGAACTGGTAATAAAAGCCAGCAGCATAGACTCAGCCTTGACTAATCTCGTTTAAAGGATCTAAGACTGAGTTACAAAGAAAAAATTAAGTCTAATAAAGGCATCCAAGGATTTTGAAACCAGCACAAAATTGCTGATGCAAGGGAAAAGGTGAAATAATTTCTGCATGAGTCTGTAAAGACATAAATTCAGAGGACCTGAATAACAGCAAGTGTGCTTTACAGACCCAATGTGAGGAGTAATTAACAATCTGAAATGAAAAATGAAAGCTGAATACATTTAAAAATTGTGCACCACCATGAAATATCTTGCTGCTTCCAATCCCAACCTCATTCATTAACAGCCAAAATATGTAATTTTATAATACTTTGCTGACATAATAGGAAATTTTTGGTGCTCTTAATGCTCAGTTATACCTGCATAAGGGATGAAGAGAAAACACACACACGGCTTGAACCCACAATGTCTATTTCTATCTTCTGCAGTTGTTACTATATTTTTGTTATATTTATCTTATTGAAACTGGTAGGAATTTTACTCTCAGAATCAGAGAAAAACACTAAGATTCTTTATTGATCCACAAAGCCTAAAAACTCAGGAGCCACCAATTGAAACCATAACATAAATAAACTAACTGTAAATTGCAATTTAAATGATTAGATTTTATTTCAAAAACATTTAAAGTCTTACTTTTTCTAATTTAGAACATCTACTCTCCTGCCTTTAAACATTTATGTTTATGGAACATTTATTTAACACTTATATTTATTGTGGAAGAGGAATATCAAGTTTTTACCATCTTTACTGGATTTTACTGACAATGTCATAGTGAGATAGTCTGTTCTGCTGAAGAAGCCAGGAGTTAGGAAAGCCTTTGTAACTCCACAGAATTTTATTTGAACACAATTGATGTAATAATTAACTGTTTTTCTTCATGAAAAGAAAATCAATCAAACAAAACAACCATTAGATCTAGCATTTTGTTTAATTTCTTGGATTAGAAGAGAGTAGTATTTTCTTTGCACTTATTTCATTATTTATATCTGTTCATAGATAATTAAAACACTAAAGGGATAGTAACTGTATCTTTATTACTCAGTTTCAATATAATTATACCTATTGCATTGTTTTTATTTATGCAACTGTAGTGGCCCAAAGTCCTTCTCCTAAGCAAGAATGCTTTTGAGTTGGGTGCTTTCCAATCCGAGAATGAAAAGATGATCCCTTCCTCCAAAAGCTTGCAGCAAGGAAAGAATAAGCCTGTATTATTTGCCAGTAATTACTATAATCACAGCGTTTCAGCAATCACACTCATATCAAGTGATTTTTATGTCATTTCCTTAGGAGAACAGAGTGCCTGAAAAGTATTAGCAATTTACCTTACTCCTATGAGAGTCATGCACAATTCTAGTTCTTTTTGAAAGCTCATAATTTTGAAGTTAAACCAATTCCTAGGTTAAGAGAAATTCCTATCTCTAGCAAAAGAAATTGTTTTGGGAGATGAACTAGGCTCCTTTATAATGTTAAAATATTATCTCCAAAATCTTTCAGCTGCCAATTTTAGCCAGTTCTACCTGGAAAGGAGATCAAGCTACTGTCTGCAAAGAAGACACACTTGTGAATGTGCACATGCACACACACTTTCTCTCTCACTTTTAGATCTTATTTTGATTTACAGCAGCATGCTACTCATTAAAAAAACATTAAACATATAATGTTAAAATTTTAAAATTTGCAAGTGGAAAGCTGTTGGTTTCCACTCTGTCTGTCCAAATGTTCTATTGAAGAGCAAATCTGACTAGTGATATAGCAAAATCCCTATAGATTGAAAAAGGCAGAGCACTTATTTCCCCATTCCAACGAAACTTTAACAATATGCCATTGATAGACCATTTTTAGCCTATAAACCTCTTCCTGTGGTTTGAAACACTGACATTCTCATACCTACCTGGAAGACCAGCTTTAGCCACTTAAATGATTACCCAGTGGAGACGTAAACTGGGCTGCCTACATTGCCAAGGGATATAAACCTTCACTCATTCAGTGCAATGGGATAATCGGTAACTGTACAAATGGTCAGATGTGAGGTCTGTAGTGCTTTCCCCAGACCACACAAAGACTGAACAACACAGGTAACTCTCAGAGCAGTAAGTCAAACCTTTGTTTTGTAAGAGTCTACCATATTTCTAGTTCTCTTCAGTGACAATAAGATTTCAGGACACCAGATGAGGGAAGGTATTTCCATATTACTTTTCAGTGGACAAAATACATGATATTCTTTTGAGTAATAATCAGGTGGCACTCCACAGGACTTACTTCTTAGCCATACAGACTAAAGCAAAGATAAGTGATAATCTTTGTTCATGGGTATAAAAATGCAGTCCGAGCTCAGTTGGCATAAGGAAAGAGTTG
The DNA here is from genome assembly GCA_013399075.1 of Chloroceryle aenea. Lineage (NCBI taxonomy): Eukaryota > Metazoa > Chordata > Aves > Coraciiformes > Cerylidae > Chloroceryle > Chloroceryle aenea. The sequence continues at coordinate 11,894 of VWZY01009578.1, forward strand.
CTAGATAGGTAGTGTTTTAAATTTTTAAATCTCTCTTCCCTCATCCAGAAGCAGCTTGGCCCAAGTTAGATCTTGTAGTCTTGCTTGAAAACACCCCTCTTTGTGGGGGATGCAGTGAGAACTCATGGAACAAAACTGTATCTGAAGATGAAGAAATGAGCAGTGAGATACCTGAAATTGACATCCTTGTATTTCAGTCTAGGTAAAAGCTATTATGTATGTAGGTAGGTAGGTATTCCGTTCAAACACTTCTAGGAATCAAAAATAGTCAATTAAATCAATATGCATGTAGCTCTAAAACTGTAAACCAAGCTTATCTGTTGTCCTTCAGCACCCGTGTTTACTTGGGCACCTACTTATCTGTCTTATTACTACAAAATTTCTTCAAGCAGGGAATAGAAACTACACTGTTTTTAAAAGTGCTTACAATTTGGCTAAATTCTATCAATAAGTCAACAGTGAAGATGGATCTATACACCTTTATTTTAAGTAAGTTGTCTAAATTGGGCAATTAAATGACTATAAAGCAATTTAAGAGTTCACTTCCTATGATTCTTTTAATTCTCTTGAATGAATAAATTAAAAAATAATTTAGGAAAGTGCAGCGCAGTTGACAAAACACTAACCCAGATCTTTTTTGAACTGTCTTATTTTGCAGTCTGCAGCAAATTGGTATTACGCTTCCCTGTGAAATGCTCAATGAGTTCAAATGATTCTGAAACTTACTGAGACAGTTGAATTATTGCAAAAATCTGTCTAGGGCTGTAGACATGTGTTCTTTTGACTCCCCCTCCATCCTACTGAAAAATAAACTACTGTTCTTCAAGGCTTATTTTGTCTCTGTCAAGGAAACTTTCTGCTCTTCTCTCAGGAGAATTGTACAATAGCAATCTGATCCTGACCTTTCTACCTCTTCCTTGAATAACAGATGAAAATTGGACAGTGAAAAGTGGTGTACGCTCCATAACTTGTATCCCAGACACAATCTAATGACACTCTTCTTCTAGTAAAAACAATAGTTGAAGCAAAGGTTAAAGTAAACAGGTTTAGCTAATTACTTCTTAATCAATTCCAGTTATAATTTACTGCTGTCCTCTGGAACTCAGTGCCTACTAAACCATTGACTTTGGTTGGATTAGCTTATCTCTGATAAATGCAGTGTGATTAATTTCTCCCACAGTACAGCAGCACGTAAATATCAAACAGGAATAATATATGACCAAATAAACTCAACTCACACTATCACAGCAGAACTCTCCAAGGCCCTCATGTACCAGGCACTGAAATTGAATCCCTTTTTTTACAGAAGGTGATAGTGGGGAAGCAAACATTTTTATATTATTCTTTGTTCAGAGACAAAAATGAAAACAGCGGAAACAAAATGCACCATGACTTCCATGATGACGAAAGTCACACTGCATACATGTAATGTGTACTTTTGTGCATGCAAATCCTTGTTAGAGGCATGTAAATCATGTGTATAGATGTGAACATAAACATGCATTTTTCATATTAATCTTTGAAAGTGTGGTTGTGAATACCCCAAGTGACTAATTCTTTTAAGTTGTCTTTCTAGAATTGAAATAATCTGTTTTTCAAGTAAGTGAGAGGGAATAAAGACAGCTCAAGTAAAAATCCATTAAGATCTGAAAGTACATAAACTTCTTGAGTTTATGTACTTTGATTTCAAGCTCAGACTGGTTTAATAAAAAAAAATTGCTACTTTTTTGAGGAAACTTCAGAATACTTTTTAAAGAAGCTGCTTTGAGGTATGGCTCTATGTCAAAAGAGTAAGAAAGCCATAACCCCCCGAACTTTCTTAGAAGCCCTGTGAAATGCAGCAGTTTTGATTTAGCTGTAGTTTGTTTATTTAACTTTATACAAATCCACAACCCGAGGCAGACAGTAGAAAATGTCTGCATAAAGTCCTTGCTGCAGTGGGGAATACAGGTCTGTCTGCTGGTGATGTTCCAGTGTGCTCAATGGGATAGAAGCAATTTATCCGACCTGAGAGGTCTCTACCTACAAATCTTGCCTTGCTTTAGTACTTTGCTTCAGTACCACTTGCTTACTGCAAAGCAGCAGCTTGTCCAAATAACAATTATACCAAAACATTGCCCTAACTCTTAACACTGTATGTTCTTTCCCATGCTCCTGAAGACCTGCTATTATACTGAATGCAGTTTGAGTGCTAATTCACACTTCTTCATTGTCAGCAACATATTGTTTGTAACATATTACTTCTCAGATCTCAGCACCAGCATACAATTGGTGTGTTGGGCACCCCTTACCACTGGGATATCTGAGGAGGAATTCCTCTAAATGTAAAACCGTGGATTCATGCTTCATGACCACTACTCTGTACAGTGGTTTTCTGTGGTCTGTAGACTCTGGGGTTCAACCTCTGCAGGGAACTGTGAAAGGTAGCTGAGAAAACTTTCTTCACTGGGAGGGTTATCAGACATTGGAATGGTCTGCCCAGGGCAGTGATGGAGTCGCCATCCCTGGAGGCATTTAAATGGTGTGCAGACCTGGTGCTCAGGGACATGGTTTAGTGGTGAGCTTTCAGTGTTGGGTCAAAGGTTGGACTAGATGATCTTGAAGGTCTCTTACAACCAATCCTGTGATTCTGTGAAAACCAAACTGAGCACAACAGGTTCAAATACATTAAACCTCCTCTAATTGCTGCTCTAAAAATTTAAAGGACCAAACACAATGGGTCTTCATGACAGTTGAACTGGTCAACCTGTCAAAGGAAAGCAAAATTTAAATGGAGAGATCTGGATGTAAAAGAGGTCCTGAAGTGGCTATGGTAGATAGAGAATTACTTTGAAACTGATAAACATCCTTTCATAGAAATTAATAAATCCCTTCACTGGGGATCATGTTATGGTGACATATACACTATAAACAATAGATGGGCCAAGCTTTAGGAGCCTTCAAACCTTCCCTCTGTTGGACAGATTTGCGGTTGTCACTACCCTTTGATATTCTCCCTTTAACATATATTTTTGTTATCCCTTCTGTTGTGTGTCTTGTGAAAATAGACCTCGAGTTCAAGGCTGTGTACTGTGGTTGGATTTTTCTCAAGCCATTGGAGTTCCAGCCAGTAAGTAAAAGTCCCAACACATGGGCCAAATTAATTCCATCATCATCAAATGGAAACAAAGTGCCTGAGACAAAGTGACTGAGAGGTCAAGGAAATCTGCCGCTGAGAATCAAACTGGGGCCAGTTGAGAATTCAATATATTAAAGGTGAACTAGGGGGCATTTTTAGGGCTTGGGGTGCACTCCAGTGATTGCACGCAATCTTTCTTGCTTTTTGTGGCTTTGTCTCATATTTATTGTTGACTGATGCAGGAGGTGAAACATCAAGGATTCTTCTGTTCTGTGAATTTTCCTTGTTTTAATTCATTTTGTATAGCTGATGTGATTATTATATGAAATGACTTTTTAGAAATTATTTTTAAATTCTACAGCAGCACAGAAAAGCTTTGTGTCTGTGACAGCTCTGGAGTTTCCTGGTCAGAAAACAGGTCAGCGTTCAACCTATTAAACTTTTGGTAGCTGCAAGATGCTGCATGATCTGAATTCCCCATCCACCAACAGAGACCTGATTGCTGTTCCATTTCCTTATATAGCAATGGAAAAAAAGCATGAAAGAAATAAAGGCACACATTTTATCCCCTGCAGGGCCGACATCTTTCTGTCTGACTGATAAAAAACTTTAGATGATCAGACAGGAGAATTATATCTGCTACACAGTATGCCTCAGAGCAGCACTATTATTTAAGACTTACTTCCATTTAATGGCAGGTCCAGGAAAANATCTTGCACCTTGAATCCATGACCCTTTAAATTTGGTGTCTTGTGAACCCTGATTATTCATCCCCTGAGGTAAAGGAAGTCTATCTGAGAAGCTCTCACACTTCCAAACTGCCCCACTCTTCATGGCTTTAAGCTATATAAAAGTAATAACCGTTCCATAAAATATTGCTCAGTTTCTCTTGGAAATGCCTTTGAATGGGTCTTATTCAGCAGTTTTATATAAAACTCAATCTCTTGTTTTTACAGTGTCTGCGGATTAAAACATGAAATACAATCATTCTGACAAAAATCTGTGCCTCTCTACAATGCTGTTTCATATCAGACTTGATACTTTTTTCGTTGCCTGTTGCAGGTTGCCAGCTGACTCGCTTCTGCCAGTGAGTCACAGGAACATTGCTCATCTTTCAAAAAAACATCGATTGCACATTCCCTTCCCCACATCACCAAATGCACCTAGGCTAACCAGAGTCTGCAAAGACCTCAGTATTCTCCTCTTGCCTTTGGGGTTCTCCTTCCTCCCACTTATTTTACCTCCTCCCTACAGGTATCCTACAGAACAGTGAGGTCAGAAGATAGTTCATCTGACCTCAACCAACAGCTTGCATTAGAGCTTTTCCTTTTGCCCTAGACTACCCCTTCAGATGATATGTATATAGGAAAGTATATGGAGAGTGTATATTTGACCTAAGATCTGTATCATCATCTAGATATAGACTTAATTATCCTGGAAGACTCCAGGACACAAGACACTATCTTTCCATGACTGTATTACTGAGTTCTGTGTTTGAACTAATCACCTTAGATATCCTCCAGTGTTAAGGAAGAGAAAAAAAGGTGCTTTTAGCTTGTCATTCATCAATGTGACATAAATCCCTCCCTCTTGTGATTCCAGGCAATGGTGGGAGGCAGGCTGATATGGATCTGAGGTGAACTGTGGGATCTGGTTATACTTGAAGTCCCCACTGTGTTGAGGAATCCCACCCTGCAGTGACTGGGTTTTAAACTTAAGAGACTCTAATAAAATTCTTATAGTTTCTTAGCATGAACCTAAGCAAATGGAACATGGATTTTTAAAATAGTTCCTCTGTGTGAGAATTAACTCTGTTAAGCAATGCTCAGTCTCTTTGAAAGAGATAATTGTTGTCGGATGTTAAGAGACTAAGTGTTAAAAGTTATTTGCATGAAATTGCTGAATCCTGTTGTACTAAGTACATGTTATTACTAAGTACATTTTATCTTTTTTTTTTTTTTACCATGCATTAGTATATAGCAAGCAATACTTACTTTCTGAAAAGCATGGCTAGTTTCATCTTGGGAGTTTTTAAACCTAGTTTATAAAGTTTGGAAAGATTGTCAGATGACTATGAAACTGATGAATTTGGAGTCATTAATAAATGTAACCTGCACTCAGAGGACTGCATCAGTTTTAAGTTTGAAAGATTATTTTCAGTGACAGTCACTCTGAAGAGTATTTTACATTTGAAAGAGTGTGGAATTCTGCTTCTGGCATCTCTAGTGAAAATCTACGTGTGCTTTTCCCTCACCTTTTTATAGTGGGGGAATTGAAATAGCTTTTATGAACAGTGAGAGAAAACAACTCTGTCCTAGTTATACAGTGCTGGTCTCTGTCACTCATTTGTGACAGATTTGGGTGGTATATAATGGTCAAGGCACAAAGAGAATAACATGGGTATTTTCACTGTTCTTCCAAGTTCCCACCCTAGCATTGCAGAAGGATAATACTCTGAACTCTTCTCGTCTCAAGCAAATACTCACTCTGTGTGAGGGTCACCACCTACCTCTAGAAGATAAAAAAAATAAATAAGAGGGACTTTTAAATTGTGGGTGTTATCTGGGCCAACAAAAGTTTTGTATTTATGTGAATGCCTCAGCAGAACCGACTGAAGGTTTCTATCCTTCTCAGAGCATGTTGGCTAGGTTGAGCCTCAACTCTGAGCAAGAAGGGGTATCAGTGTCAGAAATGGTGTGGCACTGGAGGAGTGCCTGCGCGGTCAGTATTGTTGTGGCCCTAGGAACTATAGGCATCTTCAGCTTCAGGGAACAGGTTTAGGGAACTTGTTTTTTGGACTCACAACTATTGCAGTGATTAGCCCTGGTAGTCATGGTTCTGTGCAGGTCTGATTCTATGTCCTGAGGCTGTTACAGCTTAAACCGTTCTCTTTTCCTCAGCATTTTCCTAGCTTGGAGGCTCCTTTCAACACGTTAGCTTTGGTGAGTCCCACTTTCACTTTGATAACTTTCTCCTGTGTTACATGAGGTCAGCAGACCTCATGGGTCTATGGGTTCTGGTAGATGTAAGCTGCTGTAAAGATGTGTCTAAATCCCTTTCGTGGATCCAGTCCCTTTGTGGATGCCAGCTGTGCTTGGAAATTTTACTTAGGATCTTAAAATCACTTTGTAGGTCCAGCCCTCGGGCAACTTTGAAAATCCCTTCATAGGAAATGAGGGTTTTTTCACCCTAAGTGTGAAATGGATTATAACTCTTACTGGGTTTAGTGCAACTAAGATCATGTAGCACTTTTTATAGACTGCCAAAGGGTCTAAATATGGTCAGTAAACCAGAAGGTGTTTTAAGGGGAGTAGACAGAAGGGGGTTATAGTCTTCATCGGCTCGTTGCCATGTGTATTTAAAGCATGGGGGGGATTGTGGTGCCTTTGGGGAGGAATGTAGCTACTTGCACTTTATTTTATTCTTGTAATTTGAGTGCCAAGTCCCTGGAGCTGAAGAGAGATGATTCTTTTTCTTGCATCTGAACATTTAGGTAAATAAATTATGAAATACCGTACACTGGTCCACTGTACAGAAATTTAATTCATTGAATAACTTGGCCTTGCAATGATTGCTTGTATTTCCAATTTGCTATTTTAAGCAGGTTGGGTTTTCAGCACTCTGCTTTCCCTGGAAAAAAAACCAACCAACCAAACCAAAAAAACCCCAACTTTCATACATGAAGGTTTGCACATGAGTTTTCAGGCAAAACTGACTGTGAACCATAGAATGGCACAGGCAGAAAAAAAGCCCTGAAGTCTGTAGCCATATTGATGCATATTTTGCTATAGTGCAGGGCTCTTACAACCAAGCTACTGTACCTTTTGGTGCCTGAGATGTACATTGTGGGTCTTGTGGAGACAACAATTGCTTTTGTTTTGCAAAGGGAAAATATGTAACAGTATATTTATTTTAACAAAATGTATCCTATGAAGTGGACTCCTGGGGAATTGAAATTTTGCCATACGGACTCCAGGCTTCAACTTTTAGATGTTTGGGATGGTTTGTAGTCTACAAATGCACTGACAAATGTGTGATTTAATGTGGAGAAACACTAGCACAATGATCCTTTCATAGGCCTCTTAAAACATTATTGTTTCCTGTCTTCTAGCAGTCACTTCTGGAAACTTGAATGTAATGCTGAACCCTTCACTGGTTTTAATGTCACCTTCACATAACTGCTCCCTTTTGGAAAGAGATGCACAGGTGTTAATCTACTTATGTATTTCAGCTGTGTTACTGTTTTGAAGAGTACTATGAGAAAATGTTCACTGTATTTTGCATTGACTGACTGTGTCGGTCAATTCTTTTCCCCGTGTTACAAGAAGCTTTTGTGAATACATCCAAAGAACTCTTTTTTGCAAACTCCTGAAACTTCCAAGGAATTAATTCTTGAGTTTTATTCTCGACAGCAATGTTGTATTAAAGCAGGATCAAAAACATTAACAGTAATTTTTTCTTTGAAATAGACTGTTGTCTTCTGGAAGACGTTGCTGGGTACTGGAGCTAAGGACATAGTAAAATTTCTTCTTGTATTCACACAAAATCCCATTTTTGAGACTCAACTGCTTCCCATTTCAAATCCTTGGTTACTCCTTAGGTGACACAATCAATGGAAGTCTACTTAGAATAGCTACTTGTACCAGCATTTACTTAGATCAGCTAAAGAGCTGCCCTTGAGGTTTTTGACTCAAATTCTAATTTCAGCAAGTAGGTGCCTTGAAACATTAGGGCTATATATGCAGTGTGATTTCTGTGCAGTGTTTCATACTGATTAAAAATGATTTAGTTGCTTAAGGGAGAGATGGTGTGTGTATGCAAATGTGAAGTTACTGAAGCAAATGAGCTCCATACAGGTGGATAAAACTAAGAAAATTGGTATTTCTTTCATGATAGAGCTTATCACTGTAGTTTTTTCTAACCTTACTTTCAGTGAAATGATTTCTTTCCACATAACCTGCCTGATCAGCTTTTTGGTCCTGTACCAACCCTACACAGAAGGAGCCACTGTCAGAAGCTTTCAGTACACGCTGTGGGAATTAACACACATGAGAGAACATCAAACCTACCTTAGTGGCTTAAAGAGTTGTACATAGGCTGAATGGCTCAGGTAAATGGTATCAGTGAACAAATATGTGCTTGCTTGGAGTGTTATAGACTGTTCAGAGTAGGCTTTGGCAGACTGACATTGCTTATGTGCAAAGGCAGATGATGGCAGGGGACTGATGGAGCATGGCACTGCTACACCAGGACCTTCAAACTTCATCTTGTGTGAGGATACTCACACTCCTGTGATTCCTGATGGACAAGATGCTTGCAGGTGCCAGGGCAGTTTTTGCTTGAACTGCTTGCTTGAATATCATGCTTTTTGCCTACCAGCTTGCCTCCTCAGAGATCTGTCAACTTCATGTCCACCATCTGCTATTCTGCAGCTTCTCTTTTTCTAACATCTGTTTGATTTGCAAGGAACTGGATAGATAAATGAGGTGTGACTGTTGCTGAGCACTGCAGAGCAAAGAAGCTTGTCAATGAGGTCATGCTGCGGTTTTAAGATCCTGACAGTCCAGGCCGTGGTTATCAGACCCGGACTTTCTAGGTCTGCAGTTTTATTTTAGCATACCATCCCCTTGTTTTATCTCTGTGGATCACACTTCCACACATGCAGTGCTTTTCTATAAGATACAAATTATTCTAGTAACTTTAAGGGCAGAGAAGAATTAAGCAGAACAAGATGTCTTTAGATGTCTTCCTGTGCTTTCTGCTGACTCAAAAGATTTACTCAAAAATCCACATTCATTTCAAAAATTAACATAAAAAGCAATCTCCTCCCTTCCCCCAGTTCTTTGACTTTCTTGTCAGGAAAGCACAGTGGACCAGAGCCAAACCTGATACAGGGTTCATCGATGACTAATTGTGACTTTGAAGTCATGTTTGCTGAAAACTCAGGAAACTTCTATTTGAATTGCTTTAACAAATGTTTTCCTTTAACTTTTAAATTCAGGAAGAGGGTCTGAGGGCAAAGAGATCAGAACAACTGCTTCACAAATGTAGAGTCTATTCATCACTAACAGCTGGAAAGGTCTTAATTTCTATACTCTGTCTGCACGCAGTCAAGTTAATTAAATGTGGGTGTTAATTGGAGCCTCAGCTAAGGCTTAAATGGCTTTTATTGTCATGCAATGGTACTAGGTTGTAAGTGAAACTGAAATGGGAAGGAACTACAGCCTTGCATGTGCTTTCAGCTTAGACTGCAACCCTACAAAGAGCAGCTAATGTACCCTGTCACTGATGCTAAAGGAAGCAGTCCCATCCTCTTCCCAACACTGTCAGCTTGTTACCACTTCTTACCAGCAGAATTGTCCAGGTAGTCATGAAGCAGGAGAATACCCATGTTGAAAGAGTCTATAACTATGTGATTAATCCAGATGTCATGTTGGATTTTTTCTGTAGACTGATTTCCCACTTTTGAGGGTGGTGTGGGAGCAGGAAGCACCCAAGAGAGACAGAAATGATGCTAGACTGTGCCTGTGCCAGCCCATGCTTGCTGAACCTCTGCATGCCTTTAGAGATCTTTCCATATCAGTTCTACTAGCAGATGACAATTGGAAAGCTATTTTGCTAGGTGTCTGTTGCTGCTATTGTTTCTAGTTGGTGCCATCACGATACTGGGAAAATTTGACTAAGAACCTGAAGCCTGCTGTGCTAGGTGCCATACAACCATAGGAGAAGACACTTTGTGAATAAAACCAGCTTAAAATAATAGATCATGTCACAAGAGACCAGGGGTGGAAGAGAAGGAAGAGTCTGATGTCCTAGGAGAACATCAGATTGTAATACTCGAGACTCAAAAACTGTTTAGGTAAATGGAGAAATGACAAACACATCAGCAACAGAGGATGTAGAATGTCTGACTTGAAGATGCCAGTCGTGATCCCGTAAAGACAGGCCAGGTTGATGGGGAGATGAGAATTGATGCTGGCTGAGGGAGAAGATACAGATTTGTTGGAACTATGTTGAAGCTGGAAAGTGGCATTGTGCAAGGAAGTATCAAAGAGGTAGCCTGAGTTGAAATGAAACATTTTAGATTTGTCCAATTAGGCAAAAGAGAGATCAGAGCAGAGAAGGTCTACAAGGAAGCTGCATAGAGCATTTGAATTCATGTCAATGATGGATATTCAAGAGGGGCACACAGGTCTCTGATCTGCAGCTGAGCATTTTTAATGCAGTAAATATATATATATGAATTATATAATGTTCTCATTGCAAAGCTCCTTTCTTTTCCTAAAGCACATAAAAATGAGTTGCCATAATGAAGATTTATTCAAAGTGTAAAGGAACTTCATAGTCAGCTATGCTAAACTGCCTTATGAACATGTCTGCTATCAAATAAATGAGCAAATGATACCATATATCTGTTTTACTTCATGGTTTATCAAATAGGGACTCTTTACACACAAAATACCACTGTACCTGAGCACAGGAGAAATCACGTAACTATTTTCTGTCAGATAAAATATCACAGTCTTTTCGTTATTACAAAGAGTTCTCCATTGCAACTGGGAGACCGAGGACATAGTTAATCTTTTGTCATGTTTGCACAAATAGAGACAAAACTGAATATATTTCCAGTATTGACTTACTTGTTAATTTATTCCACATTAAAGATGCTAATTTATATCTGTATTTTCACAGCCTTATCTGATTATATTAAGCTGACAAAAGGGCAGCCAAAATTCAAGATTAGATTTCAGGATAATGCTAATAGACTCTTTTTTTCCCATCTTTTCTGTCTTTTGGCTGATTTTCATTAGTTCATTTATAAGGTTCTTATTATCCCATAGTTATTTCAACACAGTATGCAACATAGACATGGAAATTTGATCTTGATGTTATCCTGCACTATTTAAAATCTGACTTCAGATCTGCCTATTGCCCAAGGAAAGCAGGAGAATGCAAATAATGATCTAACAGTCAAGAAAACAAATAGGCAGAGAAGTGGAAAAGTCTGCTTTCAAAAAGTCTTCTGGAAAGGAGTGTTAGAAGGATAGTGACAAGGATTCTCAGAAATGCATTTTACAGGTTTCTGGAAGAGAGAACCAGTCAGTAACATGCTCTGAAAATTTTCTGAAGTGCCTCTCAATTCAGCATCCTTAATACTCTCTGTGGGATATGTTAACTATAAAAAGGCAGAAAAATAAAGTGTT
>VWZY01009578.1:23235-54550 GCA_013399075.1 Chloroceryle aenea
CACCCTCAGTTATATGCTAAGGTCAGAAACTCAGCTTGTGTTAAAACAAGGGTATGTTCCTGGGCCTCTTGGTTGTATTAAAACCACTGAAAGTATGTATGTCCAAGGCTATGACAGAAATAAAGTGCTATTTTAAACCTCTCATGAAGCTTCAGCCAGTGCTCTGAGGTCATGATTTTTATAAGTACTGCAGAAATCATTATTTTCATGTTATTTTTGTCAGAATTACATTAGTAGATGATTGGATTTTCAGCAGTTGGTATTGTCAACATCTTCCCTCCTGCAGGTATCTTCAGTTCAGAAGCAGAGATCAGAAACACTCAATGACACGTGTATAAATTTCAAAAGTAAGAACCAGTGGGCTGTCAGTGTCAGTTCTGGGAGAAAGAAATGTGCAGGTTGTGGATTGAGCCATCCTCAGGTTTGACACCTCTCTGCAGTACTTTGCACAGCCAGGCTAGTGATTAGTAGGAACTATGCACTTCTCCAGGAGGACCAACAGCACAAGCTGTGCATGTGCCTGCATAGGGGCAAGGGGCTATTACATATATTTGCCATGCACATACAATCCTTCCTCGGGAGGGACTGAGCTCTGGCTTTTATTTACACTCAAGGAGGTATTTTACAGGAAGGATGAAAAACTTTAATTTTTTCCTGCTCAGACACAATGGGAACACCAGATTACATATTATAATGGATATTATATCTCAAGTGCTGTATCTCAGCTTCTGTAAATGGAAAAGTGACTGAGAAAATAGTTTCCTACAGAAGACCTGCAACAGCTTAAGTACTCGGAAAACCTAAGCCTCATCTACTGAAGGCTCATTTATCTGTCTTGTTGTCCTAAATGAAAAACATGACAAAGCCATTCCTACAGGAGAATTCTTAAAAATAGGGTTACACACAGCTCCCACCTCCTGATACTTTTTTCCCTGCCTCATTGTGACAGAAGAAGGGATTCCCTCTGGCCAGCCTTGTGCAAGTGCAGGCATGGTGAGGTGACATTCATTTTTCTACAATAGGTCAGATGAGTGGCATGTTACAAGAGTTTATTCCTCCCCATGGATGAGGAAAAGAGTTCAGGTGATGGGGTCAGATGTAGATTTTTTTTTTGGTGATGACTAGAGGGCCGGATTCTACCCTTTGTCCCCATTCCCTGCCACAGGCATGCCGCCTTCTCCTGTTGCAGTTGTGCTGAGTGAAGGCTGTCCCGATCTGTTGTTTGGGCTGCTCTCCTTTCCTCCTCCTGAGATTTGAGCCTGTGACAATCCGTTAAGCCGATTTCAGTACAAATGATTTTGGAAAAAAAATTTCTAACCTAACTTTGCTTTTAGGCATTTTAGGGGGTGCATGAGGTGATTTGCACATGGAGTGTGGGAGCAGGCTGGGACCCACTGAGCTGGAGAGTGTTGGGAAGTTGTGGGTAGACCATGGATCTTGCCAGGAGAGGAGCTGTGCCTGGGAGCCATGGCTACCTTTGGTTCAGGTCCTGCCCATGGACTGCCATCTGCCAAAGATGCAAGGGACAGACTGAGGATGATCAGTTCTATGTATTTTATGTGATTTCATTTCTTTTATGAAAACTAAGCTGGATAGAGGTTTTTGGTGTGGGTTTCACTGGTCTGGCTAGTAAAGAGGAGAAATAATTGTTATGGATGTTGAAACAGGAGCAGAGGAGCTGGAGCAAGCAGAGTCCCCTGAATAAGTGAACGTGTGCTGGTTTGCTTCCCTGGCAGTAACTGGAAACAATCTGTCCTTCAGATGGTCCAAAAACCTACTTAAAAAAATCAAACACTGAAGCTTATTTTAGTTCAAATTATTTCAGTTTATATTTTCAAAAGGATTTGATGCCTGTGTACACATATATAATTTTGTATTAAATATTATAAAAATATTAAAAACACTAGTGATACTGCCACTGAACTGATCAGAGTTCATTAGTTTACTGAATGTACATTTTTCACTATACTTTAAAGACTGACAATCACAAATTAGCAACAATCTTGTTATTAAAATAATTTTTAAAAATACTGATAGGGAAAGAGAAGAAAAATGTCCATAACTCAGTGTATAAGATTTCATAAAACAGAAATAAAGGGCCTTTTCACCTCAGCTGCCTACCTGAAAATTTGACAGATTAACGTGTGCATTTGTGGCCCCAGGTTTTAAAAATCTCCTCCCTCAGTTAACTACTTTCATTATCATTCTTCTCAGTGCCATATTTGCAGATCTGTGTGCTGCTACAAACACCCACAGTCTTGGCACTGAAAGCTCAACTTACAGCAAATCAAGATCCTCCCTTCACTGATATGTATTCCACCTCAATTATATGTAAGATTTTTAGCACTATCATTTTTGGTTTAATTGTGCATAAATGTTTAGGCATCCTTGACATAGGGGTAGGGGGAAAATTATGTATTTGTGTTTGCACTAAGCCAACAGGGGCCACATCTGGGATTTATGCTGAGAGCTGGCTTGCAAAACTATGGCTTAATAAAAAAAGAAGTGCCTCGTTCCTGTAAATCATGACCCTGTTATATTTGCAGGCAATGTTTCTATCATTTCAGGTAGAAAACTCCTTGCTTTTGCGCACCTTTAAATAGTGGATTGATATTGCAAAGCACTGATTAGGGCATCTGTGACAGACTGCTGCTCATACCACGTTCAAAGCATTCTGGAAATAGTAGCACATATATTGAAGTGCCAAGATTTCTTTTAGTGTTCATGTCAGGAGCCAGACCCTTGGCTTTACAAAGCACTAGAGGGCAGGCTAGACTAGACTTCCCCCCAAAATGAAGACTAAAAGATACTAAGTCCACAATTCTATTCAGAAATACAACTTAAAGCTAGAAAGAAAGCTTTGCATCACACCTAAATCCTTTAATAGGATTTAGGCCACTTCACAAGCAATATTTTTTTGTTCTTATTGGGAAGCTTTATTTCCAAGCATAAGCAACGAGTGGTTCTGCAGGGAAGCAGACATGAGTCACAGTTAGGTGCAGCCCTGAACTGATGAGTTGGAAGTCTTACCACACAGTTCGCAAGAGAGAGAACTACTCTACCCTTGCCACCAGAGATGATGCTGAGAGCTGTGCTCCTCAGCTCCTTCAGAGGAGGCAACACCCTGCCTGCATCTTCCCTGCACACCAGTCCTGCTCTGGTGGTCTGGTAAATCATGGTATAGTCTCTTTGTTGTTCTGTAAAGCAATTAACTGACTTTTGTGCTAGTAATAGCCCAATTCTGCAAGCTTTCCTAATTACAGAGTTGCATTTGTCTCTGGCTCATCCATGCATTGAGGAAGAATGAGATGGGTGATGTCAGGATGCAGAGCTAATCCCTCTGATCCCTCCTTTGCAAGGAATTGCTGCTAGCTTCTTCATTCTGCAGAACCCAAATTGCACTGACCTATCCTGACATCACTCGTGACGCTGTTGTGGGGTTACTCTTCCCTCCATGGTATTCAGTTACTGATATGCTCTGGGCTGGTGAGGGTGAAGCAGCCCAGCTTGGTGGCATGGAGCCACTGACTGAGACAAAATACTAATGTGGATAGATTAGCCCTGCAGCAGTTCACACGAGAGGCACACAGTGCGTTTTAGTGGACAAATGTATGTTTTGTTAACTCTCTTGCCTTTTGCCTTCACCCTTTATCACTTTATGTTCAGAATAACCGTCCACACCAAACTGCCAAGGAAACTTTAAGCCTGTTAATGATAAGCTCCAACTGTAAAAACAATGTACATTAACTGTGAAGGAGGTGTCTTAAGTAATTTTGTCCATTCCCCACTCAAGAAAGGTTATGTTTTATGTTGTCTTTCTTACCACTTAGTTGAGTTTTAAAGTATCCTTTATTAAAAAAAATTCTTCCAGGATTTTTGAGGCCAAGTTTATCCCTGGTATAAATTATTGAAACTGATTTTTGTTCAGAGAAGAAGCATTCTGCATTAAGATTATTATTAATTCCAAGGTATATTCCCTGATTTTTTATGGTATCCTTCAGAGAACTTCCCAGTTCTGCTCAGCCTAACTAGAGTATCAATTCCCCTTTTGCTTTTCTAATCCCAAAGTGAAATAATTTACCTGGCTGGCAAACAAAATTAATAAACTTGGATAAAGGCTACCAAAGATGCATATTTTGAGAGGTACATTTGTCTGCATTGTCATTTCTGACACAGTAGTGATGCACAGAAGGAGATGAAAGGAATTATCAGTCTTTGCCTCTATTTTAATTCTTAAGGTTTTTCTTTCTGGGTACAACAAACCCTGAGTTCCCAGGATAAACAAAAATTTGGCTGACCACCAGCCAAACAAAACCTCCTTTAACACCTTAAGATTGTGCCCTGTCTGAGCAAACATCCTGAAAGGAGTTTTCTAAAGGTTTCTGCCTTTTCCTGACCTTGTGTCATGGGAACTAAAGGTTTGATATTGATTTTGGGGGAGATAAATTGTTCTGGTGCTGACTTCTCTCTATACCATAGCATGGGTTTATAATATGGCATCCTGAACTGATGGCAACACTAATCACAATCTGAGCTGTAGTATGCCCTCTGAGAAGTAGTTAGAGAACAGGGAAGTGGTTCAGATGGCACCTTGCTTAAGGAGATTGAGGTGAAAATATCTAAAAATTCCACTTCTCCATGTAAGATTTACCTTCTATCAGCACTGGCCTGCTGTGAGTGCTGAACAAAGCGCTGGCTGTAGAAGTGAGGGTGTAAAAGCAGATGAAGAGTAGAGAGCATGTGTTGATGTCCACTGCAGTTGGAGGAGAGATCACCACTGCTTTTGAGGCCAGCCTCAAAGGTGCAAGAGCAGGATTACTCGCTCACTCTTGAGCTACATCTGCCCAGACCTACTCAGCTGCACAGCTAAGGTTTAGATTAAAGAATTAAATGTGATCATAATACATTCATTTTCTGTGTTACACAGCTCCAAGGAGTACTAGAGAGGTCTTCTGTAAACCAGCTGTCTCCTAGCTCTCGTGGTAGACTTGTGATAGTGTCTGGAAATTTTGTACAAACACAGATAATCTGTATGATTTCCTTTCTTTACAGTACTTCTTTGTTGTTCCATTTGACAGGGATGCAGCTCTCACTGTTGTGTATGACTGCAAAAGAATGGGCTGGGTATGAACGGGGTGCTGGAGTTGATATTTAGGCGCTTCCCTATCACTGAACAGACTTCAGAAGTACTTAGTTTAGACATGTAGGGCTTCCAGCAATGGGAAGACCTACAGCTCAAAGGCTGAAGGATGCAAAACGCACTGTAAAGATCAGCTGAGCTTTATCCTTATACCTTGAATTTTAGCCTTTCTCGAAACCAACAAATATTTCAGCATAGTTATAGTCTACTTCTTCAAATAAGAAACTCCAGGACTGAAGCATTTGTTTAATATATGGTGATGCTTTCTTATGTTATTTTCCAGTCATTCTGAAAATCTTTTGCAGAACCCTACATTCAAATTTATAGGCAATATTCTTTTAAAGGCCAAATTTCAGAAAAACATTTAAGCATGTGCTTATCTCAACATGTTTCATGAGATTTCACCTCATACCTTTGTTGCTGAATTGAAATGTAGATTATATTCACTACAGCACGGGTTCCATGGATCATTAGAGAATTTATGATCTCTGTGTTATATGAACAAGCTGTCATTTATATCATGCATAATTCATATATAATAAATATAATAGTATTGTGTAGTGTAGAGTATAGTGTATAGTACCACATAGTACTATAATTAGTGCCGGTTAGTACTATATAGAAATATAGTACTAAATAGTGTAATATTATCATTTATAAATAATGTGTTGGATGTTACATATTAGGTAATATATATTATATATTAATTAGTACTGGTATAGTACTAATATTACAGTGTAATATTTGTATTTATATATCATATGCCATATATATAGCTAATCAAATATATTTATATGGTTTTTAATTTATTAATTATTTTTGCACTTAATATATGATGTATAATATTATATACTATCACAGATAGAATATGGCATATAATATGTAATATGTAATACAACTTGTAGTAATGAAGCATAAATTATGCTATCTGCATATTACCCCCTTTTTTTTTGACATTGTGAACATTACATCTTAGGATTAGTTTTCCAACTGTTGTCTACTTAAGTACATTTCACTAAAATACACTTTTAACATATTTAGAACATTGAGTCAATATTCTCCCTCTCTCAGGAAGAAGTAAAATGTTAATGAGGGAATAAAGGTGTGAATTGGGCTATGGTGAATAGGCCTGGTGAGCTTTAGTTACTGTCTAGTTAATTAATTTCCTGATTATAATTTTTTTTTCTATCTGAATACAAAGTTCTGGATGAAAAAAACAGCTGTCACCCAGGAAATTTAAAATAATGTGCACGAGAACATATGAAATATATGCATAGCAATTTACTTTGCTATCTAGAGCCTGACTTCTCTATTAATTGAGTGAAAATTATATTTTTGAAGTTAAAACTACTCTTGAAGTCAAACTAGAAGCCTTTTAATCCTACTTCTGAAAAAAAACAAAAACTGTTTACATAATGTTTATATTACATAGTCCATTTCTAGTATATGTGTTCTGTTTTGTGTACATTTCCATACAGGAACACTAGATAATGTTCTTGCTCTCGAATAGTAAGTTTGATCTTTGTTCTTAGAAACAAGTAACTGAATGATTTGAAACACATTGGAAAAATGGAATTTAATCTTGTATAAATATTTTAAATGTTTTCTGTATTTATAAGGGTGATTCCCTTGAGGAAACAGTCTCTCAGGGTAGGAGTTAATTCAAAGCTAAAGCAGAGCAGCTGACTTGTCATACTCCCCCACACTGCTGAAATGTTGATTGATTCAGGAGCTAGTCTGGAAAGTGATGGTGTTGATGTTAAAAAAACTCAACTTACCTTTGGTAAAATACACAGAAAAAGGAACCCCACAGTAAGGTCTAGTCCCAGCTGAGATGTCATGCACAAGATGAGTGATTGCTAATGAGGAAAGAGTGTTCCATGGTTTTATGACAGATTTTTGCTGTTTATCCTTGTTCTGAGTGAGTCAGAGCTCGTCAACCAGGAAGGAAGACTATGGAGTACTCGTGTTAAAGATGAAGCCTGTTAGTGAGTTAAAGCCTGCCCTAAAGTCACCATCTCAAGGATCTAACTGGGGACAGCACTGCACTCTAGAAGGGTCACACTCTATGCTGCCACCTGAACAAGCTAAGAAACAAGTGATTTAACTAACGAACTGAAATTAAATGGAAACTTCGCCATCCATAGCTGGTCAATATTGAGTTTCAACCACAGATGGGAGAAGCAATTCACACATTTTTTACATAAAACAATGGCAGTGCCACCAACATGTCCAAGATGACATAGTAGAGGATCAGAAATGCAGTTATCTTGAAGCTAATTAAATCTCAATCTTTTGGAGCCTCACTTTCACTGTTAAAAAGAAGTTGATAACTAAAAATCTTAGAAGGATGAAGAGACCTGACTGCATTGTTTCATCAGAAATGGTCTTCCATGAAAAATACTGTTTTCATAGTAAACAACAGTTTAAAAAATATTAAGTAATGATGCATTTAGAATTTTCTCTTGGAAGAAAGGGTTACCATGTTTTTGTGGTAATTAAAAAAAAAAAAAAATAGCCATAAAGAATTTTAAAAAACCCTGAATGGTGTGTTTCTTTAAAACTGAATCATCATTTATAATTTCAGGTTTGCAGGAAGTGGCTGCATTTTTTCTTTCATATTGTTTTGTAACAGGAAGACTGGAAATAGATTTTTTCCCTAAGAAAACAGCAAATAATTTTTTTTCTCTGAGTAAACAGCAAATAGAAGCCTTCCCTTCACAAGTCCTGCTGTGGGTGCTAGAATTTATAGGGTTTGACTCCTTAATGCATGAGTAGAAAAATACACAATTATCATTGTTATTGTAAGTAAACTGTAACATCTTTTAATTCTCTTTTTTCAGAGTTCTAGAAATGTGCTTGGAACTACCTCTGCTTCTCAAAAGAACATGTAAATAAAGTCTCTACCAGAAAGTTCTCAGAAGAAATCCTACTTATTTTTCTTCATGTTTTACTGGTTTTGTAGTGATACACATTTTTCTTGTAAGCACTTCAGTTTTGAAGACAGGACTGGAGGCATTTTTGGTAAAATGAACTACTTATTTTTGAATTGCTGTCTGAAGGACTTACCTGAGATGGGAACACCATTGTGCTTGGAACTGTGAAAACACTTTGGGCTAAATCCTGTCCCATTTCTGCCAATGGCAGAAATTCCATTCACTTTGATGGAGCCAAGAGTCAGGTTTCACCCACAGTGAGAGACAGTCCTTGTCTAGAAACTCTAGACCTCACCATTCTTGTTCTTTGGCAAGTGAATCAGGAAACCTCTCTAGCCACCCGTACACAGGGTAAATGCTCCAAGAGGTTCCTATCAATAGGACTGAAACAGCAACAAACAAAACACAAGGATGTGGCCCATGCAACAACCCAAGTCCCTTTGTCTCTTTTCTGGAACTCTTCAGGCCACTCGATTTCTAACTGAAATCTGTAAAATGCCAAATTCATTATTGTTTCTCCATTGTGCTTCTAGACAGAGGCAAAGACTGTTCTATGCAGCTGCTTGGTATCAGCAGCACACAGTTAGACAGATAGACGCAGACTTCATTTAGTGTTGGAGAACTGTTCTTCCAGGAGTTTATTGTTTGGTTGGTTGTGGATTTTGGTCCATTTATTTATTTATTTATTTTATAGTCTCAGACTAGAACTTCATGCAACTTTTAGGTCCTATTTTGGAAATACCTTCACAGTAGGAAGCTCCCAAGTTCATAGTCTCTACAGTGTTCTCAGGTTGTAAGGTTTTCAACATGTGTTATATTTTAAGACCGGATTATTCCACTGAGTGTGAAAAGTCATAGATTGTCATGTCTTGTGTCATCTTCACATCCTTTCTTAATTTACAGATACCGGGTTTTTGAAGAGGAGGGAAAAAAAGTTTTTTTTCTGGACAGATAAAATATTTGTCTATTTGCTCTTCTAAGTATCTTTGGCATCTCCTGAACAGGTCTGTTTCAGGAGAAACAGACTGATTCTACTGCAGTTATGGGTAGGGGGTGGCAGTTTTAATTTGAATGAAGTCATCTAGATGTGAGAAACAAGTAAATCAAGTAGCTAGTTGAGCCTGACCCTCTGTTCCTCTGGTAAAGCTCTTTTGCTGACTGAAATAATTTTAAATCTGCAGTGGGTTTGTGTGAAGATGTAGCATTAACAGTTCCAGTCAGATAAAAAGGGCCAGGCTTTTATGTATGTAAGTTAACTGTCTATCTTAGCTATTTTAAGGAATGATACTGCTCTTTCAGGAAAAGATTCTCATTTACAACCTAAGAACATCACACCTACCTTTAAAGCATTCTTTCTGTATTCTGTCCATCCATGTGTATAGTGTTTCTCATTAATATCTTTGAGAGACAATGAAGAACTGGTAAAGTCAACATCTCATTTTGATGGATTCTTATCCATGGATTTTGATCCATGTTCTACTGCAGAATAAAACAACTAAGGATCTACTCCCATTTGGAGGATACCAAAAGCAACCCAGTTGTTCTTTTGATGGATACATTTTGGCTGATCTATGCTGTATCCCATTTGTGGGATTGCAAAGTTTCAGAAGAATGGATTATTGAAAGTCTCAAAACTGGTTTTTATCACATCTTATTCTGTCACCAGATTTCATATGTCATTAGGCTTCTCGACATTTCAGTTCCATCATTGTTCCCAGACTTCAAGGGAAAAAAGCCAGAGAAGACTGAGAAACATAAAAGGAAAATATGAACAAAATAACCATCTTAAGCCAAGTGTTGGTGGGAGGTGCTATGCATAATAGGGTAGTCCCATGTTCCTACAATAAAACAATCACATGATAGAGGATAAAGAAGAGTCACAAATAATGGTGGGAAACTCTTCTATAAAGAACTTCAAGAATAAATATAATTAATGAAGACGTTATTAATTGTGGGGAAAAGCACTTTGACCAGCCTTTCCTATGATTTAGAGTATTTACTAGTGGTGCACACACAGTTCACCAAGCCAGTAAAAAGCAAAGGCTATAAAAACATATTAGCAGAGGGAGGGAGGAGCCTGTGTGTTGTGCCAGTAGTTCAGAACTACCCTCTTAATTCACCCACACGTGATCCATACTTGTACCCAGAGAAATAGTTGGTGTAGTCTTGCAAGCCTGCACTGCCAGCAAGCACCATAACATACTTTTTCCGTGTCTTCAAGCTAACCATCTAGAGTGACATAGCCCCAGCTGTTGCTTCCTCCCTGTTCCCAGCATCATGATCTATAAAGTTCAGCACTTTCTTTCATCACTTGTGCACCAAATCTCTTTGTGGATGCTGAATCCAAGTAATCCTCAACTCTTCTAGCTGGCATAACAAACCACACCAAGGCTACAGCTATTGCCCTAAGGAGAGAAATAGCTTGGAAAGCAGATAGGGAACTGAGCATTTAAGTTAAGCACCACACACTTGCATGGTGACTACTTTGGCATGTCACCAAAATCTGTGAAGAAAGGAAAGGGATAGAAGAATTTTCTATTGTCTGAATGATAAACTGTCATGACTATCATGTATGAAAATTACCTGTTACTGTTGAGGGAGTCTTTTAGATATACAGGATAGCTGTCTTTAGACTAGTCTTCAGAGTAGACCAACCACCTACAAGGACACTGACACAATTCTTCAATAGGAAATGTTCCTGACACGGGACTACTTATGTGGAGCCAAGGGCTGCTTTGCAAATCCCTGAAGTTTTCCATCATGTTAAGACCTGTGTGGATATGATAAGGGCTATGTTAGTTTCCACTAGCTGGAAACTGTATTTTTATTTATGTTATAGTGTCACAATGATACATGACTATCTTTGCAAGTCTAAATATATATACATGAGGACTCTTTTATTATTACTTTTAACTGTAGCAGTCTAAAATATTCCCTGTCATAACTAGAGAGAAGTTAGTAAAAATAGGAAGTGAGGTCAAGAGAGAGTTATAAGCCAAATGAAACTGGATCTGAGAAAGATCTCATTGGAGAAATATATACTAATTGGGTAGCAAAATATTGTCTGCATTCCAAATGACTAGAAATCTGGCAGCTTTATCATATATATATAATTTTCCAGATTCTTTCAAAAGTGGTATCCAATCCTGATTTAAATATGTACATTCTATTTAATATTTGAATGAATAAGGTCAGTATATTCATGGGTGATTGTCCCATATAGCCTGGGGTCTATTTCTGTGCTAAGTTTCATATCCTTTTACAGTCCTTGACTACACAGAAAGTTCATTGTTTGCAAGTTACAAAGAGAAGACTACTAAAATAATTTTTACCTCTGTTGCTCATCCTTCATCAGCAACCTATTCTCAAAACAAGAATTTATCACTGCAAAATAGTGAACGGACCTGGGGAATGACAGTAGTCTCCTCTAGAAAGAGCTAGTTTCAAAAGCTGCTGCTTACTGTTGGCTAAGAACTTCAGCTTATGTTCAAAAACCCCTTGTGGTTCCTTGCAAGAGACCCTGCCTGCTAGACTGAAAATCCAGACAACTGCCAGTATTTATCTCACTGAGTCCATTATTTTATCTTAGTGTGCAATCAGACAGAGTGAGAGAAAAACACACACAACTTTATGAGCACTGAGCCCACATGAGACACATTTGATATTTTGGCAGCAAGCTTTCAATTTTCCAGCTGTGCCAAGTCAAGAAACATGTTAGGAAAAGAAACTAGTGCATAATTAAGTCTTCCTTTTTTTTTTTTTTTATTCCCTTGGAGACTTCTCAGTTGACTTTAATTATTCTCTCTCTCTTTTTCTCTCCCAGATAGGGAAGTAGCTTTGTTTTCAATTTTTTTGTTTTTCTTTTTCCAAGTGAGCTTTCTTGCCAAACAGGTTTGTTTAAGTTCTCACCATTCTAATGATTACTAACAAAATAGTTCAGCTTTCAAATACCAAGACAGAAGAAGAGTTATATAGTGGGGAAAGGGAAATAGGCATGCAGCATTAGTATTTATTTTATTACTAATGATTTTATGTTGTCAGTGCTGTTAAATGGCTCCTGCTGTTGGTATTGTCATTTCAGTGATGAGTCCTCCTCTTTTGCTTCCTGTTCCTGGTTATGATTTGTGTCCTTTTCTCTGTCTGTTATGTGAGATAATCCTCCTGTCATCTTCCCACTCATCTTCTTTAGAACTCAGTCAGTATGGTTCCCTGCAACAATGACTGGAGCTAAAGTAGAGAAAGGAAAAGAAGATGTTAATAATAAAAGTCCTTGGACTGTGGCTTGTCTTAATCGTAGTATCTTTTCTTGCAAGCAGTAGGTACCAGGAGGCTAAATTCAGAGCATGGCATTTGGAAATATATTGACAGGAAAAGAAACTTCTCATGTGAGGATTGTAAAATCCTTAGTGAAAAGTCCAATATACTTGTGATCTTTAAGATCCTAGAGCAGAATATATATATATATGTATTATTTGCCTTCCTTATCAGCTGTGATGAGGAATTTTAATATTTTGCTTACTTAAAGGAAAGCCCCAGTTTGTACTACCTGATAATTAGGACTTCTCAAACAAAATGTAGGTCTGTACAAAAAAAAAAAATCTATGATGGTGAAAGCCAGGTCATGGTTCTGGGAACTCGTGGGAATAAAATTACTCAGAAGTTCATACATTATTCACAGAGAAAAAGTCTGTAAGTTATTTCTGAAGCAAGGACTATGGCTGTCTTGCCCAATACCATATGCAATGGCTACACCCACAGTAGTAACTGAAAGGGATCAGAACTTGTTGCCTGTCCCTGAGGCCAGGCGACAAGCTGTGTTTGGGTCTACAGACCCAAAGTTTCCTCCCTGACCTGCCAGAGAAGTGGAGTCATCTGCCTGGCTGTTGAGAACTGGCCATGGTGTGTGTCACCTGCAAATCATGCACGAGCAATAGCTGGGGAAACACTGACATGATGTATGGCTGTGCTGGGGCATGAGGTAAGAGTCAGACCATGTTGGCAATGCTGGGTCCCTGCTCAGTCCTGTTCCTTGCCTGATTTTACTGAGCGCTGTCAACACTGGTTTTGTGTACAAAGTTCATGTGAACCTCCCTCTCTGCCTATCATGACTGTGATCACCTTCAAGAAAAAGGGTACAAAAGCCCCTGTACCACCCAGCATGAACAAGATGCATTCAGCTGCTGGTGAGTAGATGAAGTGAAAATAAAAATGAAAGGCTTGCTGTGTATCTGCTTTTTGCACACCTCCTACAACAGCACCAAGAATGCTCTAGATCAAATAATGCGAACGATGTTAATTACCAGGTTTGGTCTTGGTTTAGAGATGTATTGGGGAATCTATAGTCCTTCTACTCATAGGAAAAGAATTGTGGGATCACACATGTGCCAAAAATTGTTTCTCACTTGGTGGCTTTGTAGGGGAATCCAATGGGCAATTTTTGCTGAAAGAAGGAATGAATGTTGAAATACGTTGAAAGATATTTCTTTTGAACCATCAAAACAGTTTGTCCTCTTTTTAAAAAAAACTACATTTTTCATATTTTTAATAATTTGTGTAAGTTCAGAAAATGAAAAGAACTGGTGAGTTAAATGAAAAAGGTGACCTGTCTCATGCAATGTAAAACTAAGTGGTTTCAGTGTCTTCTTTTAAAAAAGAACAAAATCTAAATACCTGCCCTTTTCACCTAAGCGTATTTTATTCCTCATTTAAAAATTTTCTTCATTAAAAGAAAGAACTGCTTTTTTCCTCCTAGTCTAATTAGGATCTCCTATGCTGCCATTCACACTAAAAGCTGTGTTTATCTTATATATTCCTGAAGACAAAGAATTAATAAGAGAATTTATTCAAAACAAGTAACTGCTCTGTTGGACTAAACTATCCAATGCCTAGAAAAATGTAAGAAAAATTATATTTTGTAATATATCCTCAAAGTGATTGAGAAGAACATTGAAGTTTCCTTACTTTGCAAAACTTGCCAGACAAAATGTTTTCAATCCATTTAAAAATGATCTTTTTACATATACAAACTGTTAGGGAAGAGTTTGGTAATTTTTTTTTTTCTTCATTTGTTTTTTATGTTTTCTGCAATGAACAGAAATCTGAAGCTTGCACCACAAACACGAAAGACTGCTCAAGTTGATTCAGACAATGAACAACAGGGAGGAGGAATGCATCCACAAAATTAGTCAGGAGGGGCATTTCTGCCCACCAGAGAAGAATTCCTCTTCACCAGCTGTGATATCATTTGAAAATGACAGGTCTCTGGTTTGTAAGTGCAGCATGTGTTTTCAATGCCTTATTTGCAACTGTTTTCTGAAACAATGATTTAAAGTGATATCCTGCTCACTCAGTCTGCTTGTAGTTTCTGTGCCTGTGACAAGACAATTGCCATGAGTAAGGTGAATGAGCTTGTGGCCCCCAAGGGAAAATTCCCCATGCTTCAGACTTTGGACCCATCCTTAACCAATAAGAGTTAGGGATAAACTTTCTCTGTGGGTGGCCTGGGTCAACCATGTCTGTCTTTGAAGTGCACCATACTGGCCACAGTTGGTGACAAGGTATTATATGAGACAGCAGATTCTGTGTTCATAATCTATCCTTTATGTTTTGCTCTGAAAGCATCACAAATACCATGTTAACAACATTTTACAGGAACCGCTTTGGGAAGGGAAACGATTGGAGACATTCCCATGAACTTTGTTACCCCTTTTTCCACCTACCCCCTTAAGTCTTAGTCTTAAAGAGCTAGCATATGTCTGATGAAAAGCCACAAATGTATATGCTCATCTTGCACTGAGACATAGCTGGATATTTACATGGCTTAAGGAATGCTTGGTCTTTCTCAGGGCCAAGAAAAATAAAGTCATCAGCCACCCCCTATAATGAAAAATGAGGTGCTGCTCCCGGCCATCTGCAGCAAAACTTGCAGCACTGCTTGATTGTTTGTTTGTTTGATTTTATTTTTCATAACATTCTAAAGCTTGGTTCAGATTGTTTTGTTTTCAAAGCCTTTGCCCCTAAGGAAGAAAACAACCTTTTGCTTTTGGTTTATTTTTGTTTGTTTGTTTGTTTTGTTGTTGTTGTTTGTGTTTTTGTTTGTTAGATTGTTTGGTTTTCTTAATAAATGTACGCAAGGACATCTGTGCATTATTTGTAAAAAGAATGGTACAGGAGAAATTAGGTTAGTTTGGGACAGGCTGGAACTGCATTCTGTCAGCAGGAGATGCAAAAAGGGCTATTGTCTTTGTTAAAAATAAGTGAATGAAAGCTGGAAGAAATTCTTTCATTAAATTGGAAACAGCATTATAAAGGAGATTGGGTATTAATTAAATCACGTAGTTGTAAAATACAATGTTTGCATGATAGCTTTTCACTTTGGGGCTCAGGTGAGAGATAGCAGCAAATGTCTGATTCTCTCTCTGAGCACAAGCAGGTGAGGATATGTTTGAACAAAGGATCACTGTTCACAAAAGCCTTGAACAAGGGTGAGGGGGAAGGGACCTTGCTTTGTCAGTGAAAGAGAAAACACTTATTACCTTAGACCACTGCTTTGCTGGGGGCTCAGCCTGCAGAATAGGTTGCCTACCTGCTGAATGTGCAGTGATCTGCAAGCAGCAGGATGAGCCATTGCTGATGGATGTGTTTATAGGAAGGTAGATACTCTGCATGAGATAACATCATTGCTTTTTCGATGTATTAACTCCCTTAAGGTATTGGCAGGACCAGGTAAGTAGATGCAAAATTCCCTATTGCAAATGATAATAAAATATTGCTGATTTCAGATGTTCGAATTATTTTATAACGTTTATATTAACTTGTGGAGGAACAAAACCTGCTGAAGCAAGTATGTTTTTCAGTTCCAAAGGAGTCATTAGAAGGGAAAAGTTCTCAAGATATAAAAGCTTCAAAAATATTGACATTTAGAAATGTCAAGACACTTTCTGCAAGTTTAATCTGCCCGTGCAGCCATGATGATTAAGAGGTGTTTTGGTCCAGATGTGCACTGCTTTCATGAGTTAGACATCACAACTATTGACCACATATTATTAAAGTAGCTAAATCTGCTCTACTGTAATTGTTGGTTTGTAGGAACCCAGGACATGAGAGAGCTGTCAATTCCCATGACTTCATGGATATCCAAAGTGTGGAAGAAAGAAAAATACATTACAAATCCAGTCATGTATCTGTAGATAATTCCTGGTGAACTCTTATTATTGATTGGTGCTCTAAGATGTGAAGATTTATGTAATTTCATAAAAAGTAAATAATCTATGCAATTATAGAGGTTTTAAATTTCTAAAGCATAATTAAAGGCCTCTAAATCAAGACCTGAAAATTTCTTGGGGTGTCAAAATAATGAAAAACACTGAATCCATCACTGTCCATTGAAATAACTCCCCACGTGATGGTGGTGGATTTGTCTTCACTTTGTGTATTTAAAGCAAACTCGACTGTCCCCTACCAGGGATGCTTTTAGCAACCACTGCTTATTGAGGTTGGTGCAGGAATTATGAATAGCTACAAGAAACAAGGTTTGTCCAAGTGCAGATGAACATGTTAATCTATCAGTCTGGGTTTTTTTTCCTGAGAGTTTTGTGCTCTCTTCTGCAAGTATCACTTTGAGAAAAGGAATTTACTAAGACTAAATAGTTCCTTGTGAGTCTTCTGCAATAGGCAGAAAGGTCCTTCCCACAGAAGCCTCTGGTTTTCTACTGTACTTCTGAGATTAATCAATGAAAATACATGAGCTGAGTTGCTCCAAAGAGCTGCATGAGACAGCTACACATACATGAGATCTTAGCTCCGTATCATGGCTTCATTCACACATCATGGGACACTTTCAGTATTTTACCCAACGACATCTCTTTGAAACATCTCCTCTTTGCTAATTATCATCATAGGGGATGCTTATAATTGATCTGGGGTTTCATCAGACTTACTGAGTTTCATTATCTGTGAGTTAACTCTATGCAGTTCCTGCTGGATTACCCAGTTATGCAGCTGCCATGATTCTGCATTTACTAACCCTACTTCTTATCCCATGGTAAAGCTACTGTAAGATATAATTTCACACCTATTTTAGCGTTACAGATAGTATATGGGTATAATTTCAAAAGATGTACTTGTCTCATCTTGATGCCTTATTTAACAAATTTATCCATTCCATGTATCTAGATTTAAACACATTCTTATAAACATCTAATAAATGCAAATAACTTTATTCCTTAGCTTTCCCTTGGTAAAATTGAGAAGAACACTCTCCTGTGTCACAAATCACACAGTTACAAAGATTTTAATGGTAATATTTCACTTTAAAAGTCTTCCATAACTTTTTAGAAAATAGTGGGAATCGCCCAATATTAAAATCATATGAGGGTTATGTGTTAAATAATTACAATGTTTGCATTTCTTTTTGCAAAATAAGCTTGCTATCAGTGACAGCAAGCTGTGTGAAATAAGGGCATAATTTCTGATGGATTTATTCAGAGACATTAGTACAAACTTATTTTATAAGTTATGAAGCAGTAAATCCTACTTTTCACTGTTCTTAAATGTTGATGTTAGCCTGATGGTCCCTTCACAGGACACATATGAACACATAGATGAATTTTTATTCCTCACTCCGATGTCTTGGTGTTGAAGGAGTTACTACACCGCCCAGGAGCTGTGTGGGGTGGTTAGCAAAGTGCTGAGACCTCATTAGCAGAAGCTGGCTGCTAAAGCTTCTGTTCACAATACAACATGTAGTAATAACACTGGCAACTCAGGGAACTGCCAGCTACTTTTTGTTAGAGGATTTCATCAAGCTGTTTGCAGCTGATGAACTCCTCTCAGAATATGTGTGCTTAAAATATAAGACACAGAGCCAGGCAACCTAGGGTCGCCAGGTAGGAGCAGCAGATTTTATGTATGCTTGATTGCAGGGAAGATATTTCGTTTCTTTAGTCAAAAAAAATAACATAATGATTTCACCCTTTGACTCATCCTTGCAAATTAGCAGAATCCTCTTCTTATTAGCGGGTAATGTCCACTGAAGACAATTACCTCTGAAATATGTCCTTCATGGGCTTTTATTGCCTTCCACAATTTAGAAGAAGGAATTTGGGATGATGAAGGGACTGGAACACATGCCTTATGAGGAAAGGCTGAGGCACCTGGGGGTCTTTAGTCTGGAGAAGTCTGAGAGGGGATTTAATAAATGTTTATAAACATCTGACTGTCAAGAGAAAAGGGACAGCCTCTTCTTGCTCATGCCCAGTGATAGGACAAGGGGAAATAGATGTAAACTGCAGCACAGGAGGTTCCACCTTAACATGAGGAGGAACTTCTTTACTGTCAGGGCCACAGAGCACTGGAACAGGCTCCCCAGAGAGGTTGTGGAGTCTCCTTCTCTGGAGATTTGCAAGACCTGCCTGGATGTGTTCCTGTGTAACCTATGCTAGATTGTGTGGTCCTGCTCTGGCAGGGGAGTTGGGCTCTAAGATCTCCAAGGTCCCTTCCAACCCCTGACACCCTGTGATCATGTTGGACATTTCTATAAAACTATGACCTCAGTGTGGTGAGTTTAGCTAAAATGACAATCATGATGTCATTTCTTTTTTCACAGCCTTCCTATAACTTTGCCTAGCAATTCCCCAGGCCTGCCTCTTCTTCAGCTGTGGGTCCTTCCTAACAGCATCTGCTTGTAGAAAATGAGATAAATCCCATTTGCACGACACAAGAACAATAAACGGATGTCACATTCTGTGTAGTACTTAAAGCTTTAATTGCATCCCCCCTCTTAAAGGAGAGGGGAGGTGGTTGTGATAACAGGCTGTTTATCTTACATTTGTCAGTAATTAGCCCAAGAAGGTGCTTTTCTGGACAATTTTCTGATCAGGAGCCAGGGTGCAAGGGAAAGTCTTTTGTCGTGGTGCATTTTCTTGCTGCTGTTAATCCACTCCCTTTGATTGATTATTACCCATATGGATTGTTACCGGAGTCGGATTATCTGCAATACTGATAGTGAAAGACAGAGGGGTTCTGGTTTATTTCTTGCTTGATTTACAGAAGAGAGAAAAACTATGACGAACGGAGGGAGGAGTACATGGATGTGTTTCTTTGGGAGTGTTCAGCTTCAAAAACAACAGCTCTTTTTCTGATGAATACATCTAAGCAGTGTGTATCCAGCATTCAGGGTTATCCTTGCTTAAGCCATGTGCAACCACAGGAGAAAGAGCCACTGCAAAAAGGATGACATCAATTTTTCTTAGTTTCTTTAAGTGTCCTGTTAACTTGGCTGAACAGGAAATGGGAACATTATAAAGGGCTTTCAAAAGCAAAACAAGCTGGAGAGAGACAGGTGATGTTTTGAACATGAAGTATGTTGAGCTCTCCCATGCTACTAAATCACAGTGTTAGGTTTAACAGGCTTTTTCTTCCCTGTCTTAGACCGAAAGGACCTTACTGATGAGTATTGCACTGCGTGTTTTCCACTTATTCTAACAGTTGCTTGTCTGACATGGTTGAAAATATTTACACGTCCTAGGACATCGTGTCTTAAGTGTACTTGATGATGTACTGCAGGTGACATCAGCCACCAGGAAGGGGAAAAATATCAGTGTGAAATTGTGTTGTACTAAACCTTTAAATGAAACAAGGTAAAACTGCCAAAGTTTGAAACACTTTCACTCTTTCTGAAAGAAACTCTGAAAAGATGCTTAGTGGTTATAAAGGTTCAGATTAACTGTTTTCAAGAAAAAGAAAAATAATCTTGATTAAAACTAATGAAAAAATTTATGATGATCTAATGAACTCGGGAAATGAAGAATCTTTATCTGTGATAAGACATGTATAGTGATTTTTTAAAAAAATGTTATTTACTTAAGGTGAGAGCAAATGTATGGAAGTTTTCCTGGGGTTTTTTGCTATATGTTTATCAGGTATTAGTTCTAAAGTTAATTCTAAAATGACAGAGTTGGGTTAAAGGGTTCAGCTTTAGAATTATGGTAACATACTAGGGATCACCCATTTGACAGTACATATACAGATCATAATCATTCAGGCTTTGTAAGTTTATTTCATTGATATTTGCATCAGACTCTCAAATTTCAATTGTCACTTTAAGAAGTTTTAGCAATGTCTGGTCAAAGCTGGGTCACAGGTGAGTGAGAAGCTGAGACATATAAAAAGTGTTTAGGGTATGTGTCTTAGTCCCCTTTGGAAAGCTGTGTAGAAGATCAAATTGCTAGAATTTGCACCAGCTATATCAAGAAATGTAACAGAGGTGAGCAGACCTATTTTTCTGCTCAGGTAGCTGCACTTATAACAGAAATTTGACAGGATAATAATGCTGCAACCCTTGGAAATTGCTGCACACTTGAAATCAGTAACTGAATTAAACAAGGTTGCAACTAATTTTCAAGTAAATCAGTAGCAGTTTTTAATATGATTAAAGACTCATGAAATACTTATCTTCAGCTTGATTCTGTTTACAGTCACTGCTTCAGGACTTCTGCTCTGTCAGATCTGAGGTCTAGTTGCTTTAGGACATTTTTATATTACCTTATCCCAGTAAAACTACCAGGAACAATCTGTGTATAAAAAGGTTTCTCCAGAAGTAAAAAAGAAGTTAATTGAATGTGTACTCTTCTGCGTGAAAGCAGTAACTGGACACATGGACTTGAGATGCAGTTAGGGAAAAAACTTTACTTATGTAAGGTGGTAAGTAGACATGATGGGATGGAATTAAGAAATGGATGTTCTGGGATGTGTATCAAGAAAAAAGCTCCCTAGTGGGGAGGATACGCTGAGAATAATCATCCACAGGAGGCATTGCTCAAGACAGTTTAACCTGATGGGACAAAAAAGCCAAGAAGTGACTGAGCAAATACAACAGAGATTTTCTGTCTCCTTACATACATCATCGAAGAGTGCAAAAATGGAAATGAGAGGTGAGCATTTCTGAATGAAGGCACTGAAACCAGTACTCATGCTCCCAGAGGGACTAAGATCTAGCTTCAGAAGAGGATTTGCATGCAGGCCTAAGGACTCTGGCATCCCACATGAGTGTGAAATCGTGAGGTTTACATCCTGACTTCTACCTCTGGGACTGTGCATTGTAATATCATCATCTGGACAGATTTCTCTAGGGATGGAGGATCAAACAGCAGCCTCTTCCACCAACATGGTGACTGACAGGAGACTTCTTTTTTGTATCCTTTCCTGCTGAGGAGTGCTGAGTTCCTCTCTAGTACAGCAGCCCATTTCAGAGGTGGGAGATGCTTTCACCCCTTGACAGCTGAATTTTTGGAGCAGGCTTCCAGCAAGACCATCAGGGAAGTCTTTTGCTGAACATAATGAATCCAGGCCCTTCAGCTCCAGGTGGAAAACTCCTCTGTGATACAGACTTGTGCCATCCAAAAAGTGACTCAGGCTAAGTGCAGAAGTACATGGGCAGTCTAGTTGCTGCTATGGCTAAATGACTATCAAGTGTGAGAGGGTTTTTTTTTTGACTGGGTAGTTTTAGATCCACCAGCTAGTGAGTGTTACTGTGGGGAAAGGGACGCAGAAAATAAGAAAGACCTTTTGCAGTGCATCAACTCTCCAGAGCTGTCCACACTGAACAAAACCACGAAGTTTTGGGTTTCAGAGGAAGTTTATCTTAAAGTGTGATTGTGTGAAATGACCCATGTAACGCCTGCTGAACTTTTTTTCTCAGACCAGAGGGGAAGTGAAGCATCTGCTGTCTTATATGTATTAACATGGAAGTATCTGTATTTCCTGATCGACACACCTACATCAACGTGGGCACTTGATATGCCTCAGTCAAGGATGCCCTGTGGATGTTAGTGAATCCAGTGGAGTTCAGCCATGGCACAGCTTCCTTCATTCATGGATTTGAAACAGGTTACAAAAGCAAACCAAAAAAACCCTATCATAAACAAATGCCTTCCTCACCTCTTTTCTTGTATCCTTGATTAGGCTTTTTAGTGGATACCATTGCACTTCCCCACAAACCCTGCTAAGATTTTTTCTCCCCTCATGTTTGAAACAAATGGAGTTGTGCAGATACAAACAGCCACAATGTGTTGGAAAGCTGCATCTCTAACCCTTCTGTACTCCATTACAATGAGTTTGTTAGAACAAAGTAGCAGAGACACAGCTAAAGCCTGAGCACTGGAAACTTCTATACATGCATCATGCCCTATTTTTCTCCCTATCTGTGAACAGTATTGTCAGAGCTCAGGATATACCACATGTAGAAATACAAGGGGTGAGCAGTATGCATCTGTCAATTTCTGTTTTGCTGGATTCTTTTTGCCTCAGCTATTGAAAAGTTGAGGATGTATATGTATATATAATTGCTAATTAGAAAACAACAAAAAGCCCCAACCCAAAACCTAACATTTCCAGTGAGACAGATGGAGGAGTCTTTTAAGACTATAACTATGTCATTATTTCTCCTTCTCCGCACACTCTTCAAAAAAAAAAAAAAGTAATTTCTTCTTATCAGGTAATATTGACTGAAAAAGATTCAAGGAAGCTGGTAGAGACGTTCTATCACCAAGTTTTAGGAGAAGTTTTGGCATTTTATTATAGTGCATGTTTAGCAATAACTTCAGTGTCATTAACTAGAAGGGCACACATTTATTTCCACCTGTTGGCTGTTTTGGTGCATATTCGTATTTCAGTTTTGACTGTTTTGGCTCTTCATCTGTATTGGAAAAAAAAAACCAAAAAACATTTTCAGCACTCTTCCATCTGATTTAAAAAACAAATAGTATTCAGTTTTATTGCCATAACTACTCGTCTTTTAGAGGCTGCCTACCTTAGGTATTCATTGTATAAAGACATTTGGGAAAAGTTGCTGTTTAGCCAGAAAGAAAGAAATACCAGAAGGTTCCTGTCTACATTGTAAAACAATTTCAAAAGCACCTGTGCTTTTTTTTTGGGGGGGGAAGAGGAAAGCAACAAGGCAATGCACATTCACCTTCATGTTTAGATTAAGAAGAACAGATATTGGTGGAAACCAGCAGCTACTGAGAAAACAGCTGTGCAGGCACCCACACTGTTAGTTCAGGCAGTAACACTGAGGTTACTCACCCTTGGTCTCCTTTCTTCTCTCCCCTTCTTTTGGATATTCGTTTTTGGTTTTGTTTTGTTGTTTTTTTTTGTGGTTTCATTTGTTTGTTGGTTTTGGGGTTTCTCTGTTTTCTGTAAACCAGTGGACAGNCAGATTTTGTCTAAGGTATACACTTCTGACTGTGGCCTTCTAGAGATTTTCTCTTTTAGATGTATTTTGTGCATTTTTTCTCTGTAAGGGGGTTAAGATTTAAGTTCTGTAATCATTGGCTGTTCTGGCTCAGTGAGGTTCCTTCCTATCTGGGATAATGTAAAGTCAGGAGAAACCTGGACATCCATCCCTGGATAATAATTTTTTCTCAGGAGTGGTTGAAGGTGTAGTAAAGCTCATCACAAGGTACAGAAGGCCTCTTTATGGATTTCATTAGAGATGTAGATCATGAACCAGGCTTTTGGAGATTTGCAGTGTTTCTGACAAATCTAGACTGAACAGAGAGTAGAGCCCGATAGATTTTAGAGGTCAGAAATAACTTTTATGCCCATCCTGAGTTGGGTGAACAATTGACAATGAAAAAAGCTAATAATTTATTCACTAGCATTAAGTATTTTTTAAAATGCTAATCAAGAACAAAAGGGGAAAAAAAATTTTGACAGTCATAGTAAAAAACCCCTATTAACACAATGTTCCTCTCTTCCATAAAACAATCATCTTTTATTTAGAGAAGCGTAGTTTCCCATCCCTTTTTATGTGTGAGAAAAGAATATGTTCAAAGAAGTCATGCCTTTTGATTCAGTATACTTATTCAAACATATTTTCTAATCTGTAAAAAGCATTCTACACTGAATTGAACCTACTACCCCTGAGAATCCTGAAAAAATGGTGAGAAAGCATGAATGCGTCCCAAACCAGGAGACAGTGTAGCAGATGACTACACAGAGATGTCACAACTCATTAAAAGATAAGACAAAAAATATCTATCTTAAATATAGACACTGAGTTTCTCTAAATTGTCTTTTTTGCCTCTCTAACTTCAGTAAAGATCACACAACAGTCAATAGATTATCAAAGTTTGGAGGACCAAACTGTCCTCTTTGGCTGGGAATATGAACTGTGAGATTTCTGCAGCATCTGTGATGACTGAAGGATTTCCATCTACAGTGTTCTCAGATTGGGCTGGAACAGGCAATAAGATAGGTTTTTTTGGGGATGCAAAACTAATTCTCTCATTTTGAAGGGGGAAGAACAATTTGCAGGACTATTGTGTCATCCCAAGAAAAAAAAAAAAAAAAAAAAAAAAAATTTCTTATACCTCTTCCAGAAGAGCCTCACAAAATTTCCAAGTGCTTTAGTCACTCTGTAAGAGCTTGTAAAGTTTTGGAAGAAATAGAGGACAAAACAGGAAGTGCCAACTTGATGAAACTCTGTTTTGTCCATTCTGGTAGGTGGGTAAAACCACAAATAAATGATCTATTTACAAAGCACATGTCACACCATGCTTCTTGTTGCTGCAGATTTTATTTGGAACTATACTGGGGTGTACAAAGAGACAGTTTTGAGAAGATCAGGGCATATGGTTCTAGGAAGGTCATGAGGATGTGTCCTGTTCCTTCTCTTAGTCATAGACCCTGTCCAGGTTCCTCATCAAGGGAAAGAAAACATATGCTATGGTCTCAGAGGTGAAATATCCTTGAATTTAGGAAGTGTGCTTCTGGTACAGCAGCTTTTCTCACTGGTGCAGAAGCGGTCTTCATCTACACAGGTGCCATGATTTTGCCTGAAGCAGAGTCAGCACTTCCTGCCCCGTTGTGTCCCTACTGTCCGGGTCTTTGAAAAATAATTGATTTTGTTTTGAATGTTTCAAAAGCAAACCTTAATCAAATTCTGCCTTTTCACTTACTGTTTTAAACAAAAACCCAAAAACCTCAGAGGTACAATCTCAGTATGTTTTTCCAGTGGTGGAGGGAGTGGGAATTACACACAGGGGTACATTCCAAACTTGTGTCAGAAAAACCACATATTAAAGTTTCACTTATCATTATTTCATATAAGTCATTCTACGGGGGTTTAGTCCCAGGTATAGTTTTCAATTTGGATGCAAACAAATGCAAAGCAAAGTTCTTTAGAAATTCCTGTTTGGTATATATATATATATTTTTTTGACACCAATCAACATGTAGATATTGTATGAGTTTTCTGAAACTCTGCAGCTGACCCCAGGTAGTCTCAAGTGCACTTCAAAGGTTTCAGATCTGTAGCCAACCTTTGGCTCTGATGCTCTGAGGTTCCAATTTGTAACAAAATTCAGTGATAGATTTCATTCAGTAACTGCCTAAAGAATTACTATGGCCACTGCCAGATAAAAGAATTCTGTCTTTGAACGATAAATATCAATTTACATCATATGAATTAAGCTTCTATCAGAGAAATAACTGGAAAATTCCCTGTGAGCTACATCTGGATCATAGAAGTACATCTTTTGTTCCACTATATTTGCTATACTTATAGAGAAGTTAAGATACTGAGTATCTGATTTCAATTACCAAATTAAAATACAATTAACCAGTCCAAGTGAACAAACAATGATTTCTTTAAAATCTCATTTTTAAATGTAAAAATGTTTGTGGGAATCAGATTGCCATGGTTAGGATGTTTTCACTTAAGGAACCATCCTGTGAATTACTACTAAGAATAGGCTTCTTATTTCTTCTTTTCTTTTCCCTCTTTTTTTTTCTTTTCCCTTTTTTTTTTTTTCCTCTTCCTTCTTTTATCTTCCTTCCTTCTTTTTTTTTTTTTTTTCCTTTCATTCTTTTCTTTTTCTTTTCTTTTTTTTTTTCTTTACATATTACACTGACAAATGATCAGTTTAAAAAAACCCAACAAAACAAAACAACGGTAATAATAGCATCATTGCTTCTTCTTCCTTCTCTACCCTCCTCACTATTCCCTCAAATGAGACTTTTTGAAACCATTCATGTTTCCAACCACTTTAAGATCTTAGAACTGCATGAGAACCTTAAATTGATCTTAAACACAGAATGGACTCACATATCTGGGGCCATATTAAGCAGCTCAAGACACGTCTCTCTAGACTTAGATAGTCAGCCATTTGGAGTACCACACACACAATCATCACTGAAAATATTATTGACCTATCTTGTATCCTGGTTATTACAACATATCATGAAAAACTGGAAAAGAGTCACATAGTTGGACTCTAATTCCTGATTAAATGTTAAGGTAAATAATAGGAAGATTTTGCAATGCTAAATGGGATTGCTCAAATTGAGGTTACTGGCAGTCATTTCATTTGTACTGATTCCACTGCAAAAGGGCAAATTTTATCAAACTTTCCCTCTTTCCCCCATGATGAGGAGGAAGGGGTGGGAATGTCATTGTGTCTCTGCTCAAATTTCCTGTGGTCGTCTGGAGTGATACTTGTGCTGTAACCAGTGTGACCTGGTGAATGACACAGGAATTTGGCCTATATGAAGGAACTTGACAGGATATGATCTCCTAAAATGTCATACACTGTTTATTGCTACATTGACCTAAGAGCCTGAGTGATTTAGTTCATTAAAAGTATACATGAAGAGGCAGATGCAGTATGAATTTCCAAGCAATCCTGTGCAAACTTGCTCACAAATCTGCACAAGTGCTGCCGACCATGCCAAGAAGGAACACCACCATCAGATCAGTTTGTTCAATTTTATTTGAAAAGACAAGGATGCTTTACAGACACCAAGGGAAGCATTTTGAAGCACTTCATGGGGTTTTAGGTAGGTGAGTCCCATCAACATCTATGGGAGTCAAGTGGCCAAATCCACATGCATTGCACAGAAAATTTACCCCTGAGGGCCCAATTCACAGAAGCAGAAAAAAACACAAGCCATTTTACCCCAGGAGTTTTGCTTCCGTGATCCATGAAGGGAGCAAAATACACTTTGTGGCTCATTAAACCTTTTCACAGTACACAAGTGAACAGTCGCAGCTGGGTAATGGTTGGTGCTCTCCAGTCCCTGCATGAGGAACCATGGAGGCATGTACATTCATTGTGCATTTAGATATTGTACTGAGATTTTCCTCAAAAAGAGACACACTAATTATCTCGAAACCCTGGTGCTTGTAAAGTATTTGCACCTTTCTCTGGAGAAATGTGTTCAATGAGCCTTTCTGCTTCACATCCTACTGTTCCAGGGATCGGCAAATCCATTATTTTCTTGCCATCTTTCTTCAATCTAATCATTATTTGGTGGGTTGTGTAAAAGTCTCAATCCTGATTTCTACTGACAGAGAAAAACCTCAATTAATCATGAAGTTTCCTCATAAAACATGCATCTGCTCCTCTGTTTTGATATTTATTTTCTTGAACATATTTATTATCCTGTAGGGATAGGAAACCTAGCATATGAGACCTCCAAAGAGGTAGGTAAGGTCTCCAAAAGAGAAAGGAAAATTGAAAAATAAAATTAAGACTTTGCTCCTGGGTTCCAGTTGCTGCTAGCAATTTCACTGCTTACTACAGTTGGGAAAGGATGTTTAACATTCAAATAAGGAGTTAACATTTTATTCTTGCTTCATGTAAGACCTTTCATAAGAAAGAGCATCTGTTTATCTGCTGTTCTATAACAATTTTCATTGAGATAACATGATATCAGGTAATGCTGTAGTTGAATAGCTGTGTTTATCTTGTATAACAAAGTAGAAGATTGGCTTTAGAAGTTCACTTGTAAGCTACACAGTGTATTCCATGGTATCTGCCTATTTTGCATTGACACTAGTGAAAAAAATATGTTATTTGGGCAGTTATCCCTAGATTTGGGAGAAGGGTGAATTATATGAGTTTTCTAAACAGCTGGGTTTTATAAAACTGTTGTAAGCCATTCTTCTTCTTTGGGAACCTGCTGGTAAGAGGATATATATTGGGACCTAGAGCTAGGGTTTGGAACATGTCCATGAGCAAAAAAAAGACATTTCCATCTGTATCTGTTTGGGCCCAGTCCAGCTTTTAATGAATAGTGATCCATATAATAAAACCCATCACCGGAGTTGGCAGGCGGAGTGGAGTGCCTAAAGTCTGGATTGTCTCATGGTGCCTCCAATTCCAATGCTGAGTCAGTGTGGGGAGGTCCCTTCCTCTTCTGTGTTACGCCTGTCCTGAATCGATGGATGAGTGACAGTCAGCAGAGCTGTACTCTGGGACAGGTCACCAGCAACTGTTTAGCTGGGACCTGCCAAGCACCTTCTCTGCCCTCTGAATAACCCAAATAAGGAGGTAGATTTCTAATGGATAATGGAAACTTTTGTAGGTTGAAGGTTTGAATTAGTGGTTGTGATATTAACTCATTTTTTCTCTTTACATTTTCACTTGGATGTTGTTTTCCTTTGTGAAAGGAACACATAGGCTATCTATCTTTTCACCTTGCTGGAAGAATGGGTACAGCACTCCATAATCAAATTATCAACCAGACTAGCATGCCACAGCCCTGACATAAATCACAGCCTCCAGTGAAAAGGCAGTTGGGGTTTCGTTTGGTAATCAGTTTCAAGGGCAGCTCATGGCAGATCAGGTGCCCTGAGACACAGGCAACAACAGGTAGGAAGAACTAAATTCATTAGCAGCTGCTAACTTTGATGTCTTCCCTGTGATGTCTGAGCAGTACAACATCTCATTCCAGGATGTCCTGAGCTCAGTGAGACAACCTTAAATGACATATTTTGTGAGCTATCTCCCAAGGACTGGACAGAGCCTGTGTCCAGGATGTTGGACTAGCTGAGTGGCAGCACAGTTGAAGCCAGTGACAGAGGCAAGGACTCTGAAATTACCCTATTCTTATCACTTTTCTATTTTTTTTTCCGTGACTGTGACAGAATTAATTCTGCATTTCCCAGCTTTTTCTTACTTTGTTTTGATTGCCTCTCTCAGAGAGAATACACCCTCGTTTCACCAAAGAGATTAAAATCACAAGAGTGGCAGGGCCCAACGCTCACATTGAACTAGGGTTTTCGGCAAGATGATTTACTGCTGTTGCTGAAGTGGGAGCACTCATGTGTGACTCTGGCTGCATCACATGTGCCATTCCAGTTGGTGTATAACATGTGGTCCGGGATGAGCAGCAGAGGTCCAAGCCTTCGTCTCACATGCAGTGCACTCGAACAACGCCAAGCACATGGTTGAGAGCAACCAGCAGAAGAGAGAGCAGCGACTGTAACCTGCCATTGAGATGGTCCTCAGAATGGACACACTTGAATGCCCTGAAGACTGCCTAAGAAAATCTGCCTACAGCATCATAAAAGAAATGGGTGCTTGTCCAGAGGAGACGGAATCAGACGTGTCTTGGTAATTCATGTCACTGCAAGGATGAGTTCAAAGTCTGCAAGTGTGCTCTGCAGCATAACTGGTGGCACTCTTCAGTGGTCCTTTGGGGACACACTTCTGCTTTTTTTGAGTACACCTGGTCTTCCTAAGAAAACTGGTGTATAGAGTATAGGTGTGTTTTGATTAAAGCTTTGATATATCATTTACCTTCTAAAATGAAGTTGTGTCTGCAGTCAAAAGACACTAGAATCTCAAGAAAGCACAGTAAATAAAAAGGGAGGAAAACCGTGAGTATTTCAATAGGTGATGCTATTGGGATTATTTCCAGTGGGGAAAAAAAAAAGTAACTTCTACTAATTTATATTTATCTTGTTACTTGTTTTGTTTGAGACTCCTGCTTTAGAATTCAAGACTAAACTTTTGAATTGGTCCTGGATTTTGTCTTAGTAACCTCTCCACTACATTTACCAAGAATAAGAGAATTGCCACTCTCTGTGGGAAAGATGGAAAATTTTGCTTAAATATAAGCTGCTCTGACTGTTAGTTTTTTATATTCATGACCTCCTTTTCCTGTAAGTGCTCATTCTCTGCTGTATGCATGAAGACAAGGACCTCCCAATGCATGCTGTAGGGCATCACTGAAGACTTCCTGGGGCAATGAGGTGAAACAGCTCTCCAAGGAGAGGAAAGTGAATGTCTACACAGAAGGATGAAGCAGAAATTAAGGAAAGCAGGCCTCAGAGACTGAGAAGAGCAGCTTTCTTCTTTGTGAAGAGTCAGGAGAGTGTACACTCAGCATTTGTCAGTTGAATTTTTCTTGTTTTCACTGTTATCCTGATTTTCTAAAGCTGTAAGCAATACCTAAGGCTGACTGTGTGTCCTCAGAACACCAATGCTGGAATGCTCTTACGCCATGAACATTTTGTGGTACTGATTTGTTTTTCACTGAATTTATTACTTGCCCCCCCTGCCCTGTTTCCAGCAGACAGATTAGGGTGAAGTCTTGGTCTGTGCAAGTTCAGTTATGCTACTGCCCCATCTTGGACACAGAATCACAGAATGGTTTGGCTTGGAAGGGACCCTTGAAGGTCATCTAGTCCAACCCCCCTGCAGGGAACAGGGACATCTGCAACCGGAGCAGATTGACAGAGCCCTGACCAGCCTCACCTGGAATAGTTCCAAGGATGGGAACTATCCAGCCATGCAACACTGTGAACTGTGACAAGTCTCTGAGGTCTTGACTAGTGGTACTAATATAATAGAATCATACAGTCACTAGGGTTGGAAAGGATCTCTAGGATCATCAAGTCCAACCTTCATCCTAACATCTCTCTATCCATTAGACCATAGCCTCAACTGCTACATCCACTCATTTTTTAAACACCTCCAGGGATGATGACTCCACTACCTCCCTGGGCAGCCTGTTCCAGTGCCTAACTGCTCTCTCAGTGAAGAATTTCTTCCTAATATCCAATCTAAACCTCCCCTGATGCAACTTGATGCCATTTCCTCTCATTTTATCATTAGTAATTTGGGAGAAGAGACCAACACTAGCCTCACTACACCCCCCTTTTAGGAGGTTGTGGAGAGCAATATGATCTCTTTAGACTAAACAACCCCAGTTCCTTCAGCCTCTCCTCATCAGGCATGCTTTCCAGACCCCTCACCAGTTTTATTCCCCTTCTCTGGACCTGTTCCAGCAACTCAATGTCCTTGTACTGTGGTGCCACAAACTGGACACAGTACTCAAGGTACAGTCTCACGAGTGTCAAGTACAGGGGCACGATCACCTCCCTACTCCTTCTGGTCACACTGTTCCTGCTACAAGCCAAGATGCCGTTGGCCTTCTTGACCATCTG
>VWZY01009578.1:67211-77499 GCA_013399075.1 Chloroceryle aenea
ATATTATGAAAAATTTCTTTACTGAAAATGTTGTCAGACATTGGAACATCCTGCCCAGGGAGGTGGTGGAGTTACCCTCTTTGGAGGTGTTTACAAGCCAGGTAGATGCTGTGCTTAGGGACATGGTTTAGTGGTTTTGATAAGGCTGGGAATAAGGTTGGACTTGATGATCTTGAAGGTCTCTTCTAGATGGAATGAGTCTATGATTCTATGATTCTATTATTTAACTGAACACCATATAATCAAATTTGTACCCTATTGACATGAATATCTCTGCTGCTAATGAATCTGGGGGTAGTTTAGGAAATATTAGGCACAGTGGCCAACCTGCCCTCCAGCACGGAGCTCAGTAGCTCTGCTTGCATTGCTGAACTTTTCTGTAAACCTTACCAGCTAATTATAATGCATAAAAAATGACAGTGCCTGGTGACTGTAGGGCCGAAACCCAGAGATTATAGTGTCATACAACACCACACAATATGTGAGTCAGTCGGCCCTCTTTGAACATTCTTCACATCTGGATGGCTGTGAATGGACCCACTGTCAAAGGGGCTGCTGCTGTATACCTGGTTCCTTATGTACTAATTACAAGCTCTGAACGCAGGAGTTAGGAGAGTCTGGGGACTTGTGGCTGGAGTTCACACGGGCTGGCAAAACAAAGGATGCCCTGTTCCTCATTACACTCCTACACTTAATTAGGAAGTGAGTTTGTTGATCACTGGCTGTGTTAAGAATCACTCATTTATACCAGAGCACTTTGTGATTTTTTTTTGTGAAAGTTTATTTAAATGACATCTTACACTTCAGCCATAAGGGACATGCCTTTATTTTATCTGAGTTTAAATATAGCTCTTGTAGTCTCCTGGTCTGATGGAAAGAGAAACAGGGGTGTTTTGTTTCACGGGGCATGCAGGGAGGAGGGGGGGGATGGGACCAGGGGAAGCATTTCATTGCGGGGCTTCACTGATTGTTTGGGATTGGCGCATTGCTGTGCGAGTGCTGGTAAACTGTTTAGAGATTTGTGTCTTGAATTTAGAGGAGAGGGATACTGGCAATGGTGCTGCCGCTTTCCTACCTTCTGGTGGGAAGTTCAAGGTCAAAACGTTATATTGGCCTGACAGCTTGTCACACTGAGCTTGCATGTGGACCTCTGCCAGGTCTGTGAGCTGAGTTAATGCTTTCACTGCTCCTACTGCCGGCTGTCTTGTCCGGAGGTTGATGAGACAGAGGTGGAGGCTGCGTGGGGGCCATTGACATTCAGAGATATTTTGTCCTTTGAGAAGTAAATGTGCAGCAGTCCCTTCAATACAGCTTGTGTTGTGAGTCAATTGCTTCCCCTTCTCTATTAAAGGATGCCATTAATACCCAGTGCCACTGGAGGAGCTAGCAATTCTTCACTGCTAGAGCCAGTGGAGATGAATGATGGACTGTTTTCCTCTCCTAGAAACAGAGTTCCTAGGCTCTTACACACAGTGGCAAGGGAATCACAAGAAAATAAAGTGGAGAAAAGCTTTAAGAGTGAAGCCAAGAGTGAGATATAATGGAAAAAAAACAGAGCCCCATCTGATTTTTCTGTAGTAGCTCTAACTGGGATTAATCAGCCATTTATGGAAATAATTTACTGTGATATTTGCTCAGATACCATACATCATTATTGCTTGATTATAGACATTTACCCAGACACTGCTTGCTACCCACTCTGATTCCTCAAGC
The DNA here is from genome assembly GCA_013399075.1 of Chloroceryle aenea. NCBI lineage: Eukaryota > Metazoa > Chordata > Aves > Coraciiformes > Cerylidae > Chloroceryle > Chloroceryle aenea. The sequence goes on from VWZY01009578.1 coordinate 68,925, forward strand.
ATGAAATGCCTCTAATCTCAAAGCTATTATGTAAATTCTACTAACTGCATATCTGCAGGAAAACCAGCAAGCAGTGATGCAGGGGATGTGGGTGTTTCTTGGAGATCTTTTTGTAAGGAAACTTAGGTTTAGTATATATGAAGTCAGGTCACTCGGCTGGACAGATGGTTTAGAGACTGGAGAAAGGGAACTCTCCCATAATGGTAAAAGATTATCTTTTTCCTAAAATTAACTAAATTAAATTTCTATGGTAAATTGCCTCTGACGTTTACACTCACCTGATGACAAAGACTGTTTTAACCTATTTTTTGATATTTGTATATTACTTCCTCCCCCACCCCAAAAGGACAAAAATAAACTGATAACAGTTTCAGACTCAGAAGGTAATAGCTGATCCTGAGCTCACATAATATTTTCCAGATGAGAGACTATAAGCCTTGCTTAGAGGAAATCATTCATTCAGTTCATAAGGAGTGCTTGGCCCCTACCCAGATACATGAGTGGATTCCTTGTTGTTACTGTTGTTTTCAAACAGTGTCTAATAGTGCATTGAGGACAGTGCAGAAAAAAATTATACTGAAAATCAAACCAATCATGTTGGTGTGGATGGTTTGCATCAAGGTTATTTTCAGGAATAAACCACTATCTTGCTCATGTGAAGGTAGATAGGTAATAGGGTGCTTTGGTTTCTTCAGATGCATGAAGCATTTGCAGATAGATTATCACAATAAATTATGTATAATAGTAATGCATGAGGAAAAAATAATGGAGTATGTGATTATGTTGGAAAAGTCTTGCTTCCAAAAAAATTAAGTTCAGCCTGAAGTCTATAAACATTTACACATGCATTTAACTTCATTAAATGGCAAACAGCTGTAACTTCCTTTACAGTTATCCTCTGTTCTTCCTCTTGAAAGAGCTCTTTTGATCTCTAGGGTGCATGCAGTTTATATCTTCCTTGGGTCTGGTGCTGACCAGTAGAAAAGAGCAAATTCTCCCCTTTGATTAAAACAGTGCTAGTGGATGACTTGATACACCAAAAACCGTCTCATGTCTGAACTTTAACAGCATGTCTCATTGCTTCTCCTGAAACTATCTCCAGTAGTAAGTGAATATAAAATATGTAAAGCAATTGAAGAAAAAGAAGAGTGAAGAAAATTGTTGAAGATTGGAAGGCTGAATCTTCTCCCTGTACAATTTTATATGGTTTTTAAATGTGTAGACATAGTAGAGGGCTTTTATATGATGAATGTTGACTCACTTAAATTGCTAGTGTGCCACATGGCAATGATTCCTAAGCTGATATGCATTTGATGAGATTCCCTGCCTTCAGGTTATTTTAGACATTGACCTGCTTCAGCATGAACACCTCCATGTTGTTACTTGTCTAGAGAATCAGGTATGAGATCAGCTCTCTCTATTTTTTTCTTAACCCAGCTATCTTCTGAGATAGTACACTACTGTCACTAAGTAAGATCCTCTTGACTTGAGTCTTCAGTCGACAAAAGCATCAAGAAGACCAGCTATTCTCACTGTTGGCTTCCACTGACTCTCTGAACAAAGCAAAATGGTTTGTCTTTCTTGCTGCTTTTAGTTCTGACCTGCCTGATTCAAGACATAGTTCTTTTAAAACAAGTTTCTGCACACACAGTGTTAAAAATGCTCTTAAACTGGTACTACTGATGAGGAAGCCATGCCTGTAACCAAGGTCTTAATCACAAACATACTGTGCTTCTTTTTTATTTTTTTATACTGTTAAAAAAAATCTCTTTCAAATGCTTCCTTTTCAAATGGAAGACAGTGCCACTCAGCTTCCCATGGTATAGTTAGTTTCTGTGATTTTGACCCATTATGTCGTAAATTCTTATGTTTCTGCGAGATAAAAGGATAATGCAAGAATAGGCCAAAATGGGAAATAGTTAGGGATTATGGAATTTACCTTTAAAAGGGATCTTGAATGAACCCTATGGGAATGCCATAACAACCAGTTGCTGTTTTGGAGTTAATCTCTCTATCTCAATGAAAATGCTCTCCTTGTATTCTACAAGGCAAGATCCAACATCTACAGCACTAGCTTTCCATCTGATCAATGTTCTTCGTGTACTTCCTAACTGCTAATTCTCCACTGAAATTATTATATGACAGTTCTTCACATAATTTTTTTTATCTATGTTTCTATGATTACAATGTCTGAGGAAATAGCTCTCTGTATCTTGTATAAACAAGCAAGACTATTAGTCTAATTTCTCTCAGCTGTCCTTTCACTGTAACTGTTGCTTGGGACCACCTTTGTTTTCACTTTGCATTTCTAGTTCTGGATTTGGCAGTGGAATTGCTGTTGTGTGAGGGCCTTCCTTGACTGTTCTCTTGGAGATGTTTTTGGACAATGGTTTTGCATATTCATCTTGTACATGTGCTTCAGTCAACCCTTTCTGACGTATTTACCACACCACCAGTGGTTGTCATCTCCACAGAGTAAAACTCAACATTATCCGAGGATTACACTGTCTTTTTTACAGAAGAACAACCTGTTGTTGATTTTCCTCACACATAATGTTGGAAAGAGCAACGTTTCCAAACTGCTGTGGTGTATGAACTGAGGGTGACTTCTAAAGGACGGCTGCTATACATGAAGCTGGGAGTTAAGCCTTCAATGAAATGTAGTTTCACTAGACAGGCTTTGCCTTTCCATATGTTCCTTGGATTTAGATTTCTAGTGTTTCATTGTGTTCGTATTTTCATGGAGCACTATGTCTGGCATAGGTATTAAAATGTCTGGTTGTACAGGTTCCATAATCCTATTGCTGGCTTCATCTTTCATGGGCTGTAATACTTGGTTTGCTGTATTTTTATTGTTACCACTGTAATTGTATTGTGAGGGCTCTTACTCCACCTCTGGCTTGTTAAACAAATAGAACATATCCTTGCTTCTCATGCCTCCTCATCTGGAAGGGATTTAAACCACTTCTTTTGTCTACATGTTTTGGCTGAGCTAAGATTTTCTTTTGAAAGACCCTGCAAGTTTCAGGGTATGTGTGTATTAACAGAGTTCGCTTTCATTAAGCTGTGCCTTATTACAGCTTTGCTTGTGTTTGGAGTACTGAGAATCATGGAGACCAGTTCTTTTAGAAATATGTATCTTGGTTGATGTAGCTGTTTCAGCAGCTCACATGTGGTGTAACTGTACATTGATGTGTTTCCTAAGCAGTGGGCTTCATAGATTTTGTCATCCTATAGTGGCCCCTAGTAAAGGTCACGAAGTAGTAAAAAGAATGAAAGCCACCTGAACACTGCAGAATAATAAAAATTATTTTACTGACTCTTCACCCATTGTCATTATTCATCCATGGTCTGTGTTGCTTATTTTCCACCACTCACCCAGAAACTACATGAAAAGGTTTCTTATTTATGTGAATATATTGGAAGGTTTTATTCTTCACATAAATAAGTGCTGATATTCATAATACACAAAGCAGTTTTTCTGTGAAACTTGCTTTTGAAAGATTCCTTGCAACTTCTCTAATTTGTCCCTCCTGAGTCAGCCAGAAGAAGCAGAAACATGAACTTCATAAGTCGGTGTGGGAAAAATCAGCTAGTTCATCTCCTATCTAAATAATATTTAAACTCATTTTGGTAATATTAGCCTAAACTAATTTTTACGTCCTTATGAGATGAAGCTTAAACAGAATCCTTAGTCAATTTATGTTAAGGTTTGGTCAATCCACGTTTTTTTTCCTATTGCCTAGCCTACATTTTCCTTGACTAGATATAAGTATTTTTCCTACACGTAAGGAGCTTTTCAATAGTAGACATTTACACTGTTGAAGTTAGTTTACTTTATCTTCTGTCATTTTCTTTACACAAAATTATTTCTCCCAGCCTTTTCAACATGCTGTGCTTTACAGACCTTACGAAGTTTTTCTCTGGGTTCTCAGTGGTTGGCTGACATCTTCCTCAACACACCATGCTCAAAAATGGACACAAGGCTTCATCTGAACCCTTATCAGGGCACAACGTGTTTTGGGGATTGTTTCATGTGTCATCTTTGGCAGTCCTTTTGGATATCCCCCAAGGTTGTCCATCACCCAGTGGTAAGGCACTGTTGACTCATGTTCAGCTGTGGTCCAGGACAATCCTCAGCTCCTGTCTACGCAACCCATCTTTAGCCAGTTGCTCCCTATCTTATATTTATACAGTTGATTGTTTTTTATCTGTGTCTGGTACTTATACTGTTCATTTACATTGTCTTGTCTTCTACTTATCTAAGACAATCATCATGGCTGGAGAGATCTTCTAAAATTTGAGTCCATTCTTGCAAACTGGTCCAGTTACAGTCCGATATAATATTCAAATTTAACTGAGATACCTTCTTCCAGTGGTTAACATGCATGATTGTGCCAAATATTGCCAAACCCCACAGAGACTTTTCTGTAGCTGGTTGTGTGTCATTTTTTAATGAGCTGTAAAGCCTTTGTAATAGTTGGAATGAAAGATACATGTGACATGTCCTGATTTACTACTGAGTTTGCTTAATACATTTATCTTTAATTTATCTCTGTAATTTATTTACCAAACTAGTACTTCTCCAAAATATCCACATATGTTTTTTCTTTCCTTTAATTGATTTATCTTTCCCTGTCCCAATGTGGAGCAGCCTTTATTTTTATTTTTTTTTTTCCTCTGCATGTTTTGTAGTACTGTGAAGACAATGGAGATGTTTTCCCTTAGCTTTTTTGGGCTAAGTTGATTATAGAGGGGGAGGGAATTTTCCAGACCCTTAAAATGAGGAACTGCACAGAGTACAGATAGATCATTCTTCAATAGAGGAAATGTGTGCTGGAATGGATGATCACTTATAGAGTTTCACCTCTTCCCAAGCTCCCATCTTAGACTGCAAGTTTAGTATCTCTTCTTTCCTCCTCAGCTCTTGTGTCATGGGTGAACAAGGACCTCATGGGACACATCTCATGGAGCTTGTGCTCAGGAAAATGGAAGCCAGCAGAGGTTTCTGGTGCACAGCTGCATGAATAACCCTATCTGCACATAAATGCATGAAGAGACAGTTCAAGGCTTCTCAGCACCACAGGCAAAAATTAACTTTCCTGACCTTAAGCTGTGAAGCTGGAGGTTAGCAGAGGCTGTGGGAGAGTGAGGGAATGGACTGTACTGGATCAGGAATAGAGTAGCTTGTGTCACAGAGGCAAGCCTGATGCGTTTGCAGTTGCAGAGACCGGGGTTGCTGCAGCTAGGTGGGTTCCCAGCTCCTCCAGAGAAACACTTTGAACCTCATGCTTATTTCTTCCACTGGTGATGGCAACCAGACTGTGACACTGGCCTTAAACACAGTGGGGTCACAGGCACATCCTCACAGCAGTCTGATGTGCTAAGCTTGTTTTGCTCATACATCAAACGTAGCTCTGCATGTGCATGGAGGACCTCATGTGAAAATGCATCATTCTTCAAATACATATTTAAGACAAAATTGCTTGTGAGTCTACAACATTTTGCCTGGCTACAGTTTAGAGGCTGGTCAGTGTTATTAAGAGTATCTTCTTAGTATGTGAGAGCCACATTTCCATATTTGTGTTATTATATGTCTTGTCACAGTGATCTGCACTGTTAAAAGAATTTTTATTTTGCCTCAGTTGCCCTGCGTTTTATTGGCTTAGATGAAATTACCTTCTCTGGATTTGGCGAAAATTACTCGCACATAGATATATTTCATATGATTAACCTTGTGGGCAACATCTGTGAAATCATATGGACTATTGAAGGCACAGCTGAGGGCATTCACTACCATTATAGTCACGGGAGTGCAAAAATTGCTGATGACAACTGCTTGATCTTCTTGAAAAATACCTGGTGTTTTTCAGGTTGAAAGAATTCCAGTGGCCAGTATGGGTGTTGCTTTTTTGTACATACCCCAAAGTTTTAACAGCTACTTGAATTCAATAAGAGTACTAATAATTTTGGAGTATGATTTATTTAATTCTTACCACGAGAAAAGGACCAGTCTATAGTCATGTTCATATTATCTGAAATTTACAGTAATAATACACCTTCATGAACTAAATGTCAGTTTGGACTGAAGCAGAGGATCATTACCTTTTTTATTACATAGGGAATTGGCCTAAGAAACAAAGGGCAGTCTGGAAAACTATGAAAAAGCTTTCACCTTACAAGAAATCATGCATTGTATTAGTATGGTGACTAGGTAAATGCACAGCAAAATATCGGCGTTTTGGAGATCTTACTTAATGGCTTCAGTGATTGCCATCTCAGATAGAATATGCCTTAATGATGAAGCTGAAATTGGTCCTTACTGAGCAGTGTTACTCTAGAATTACCATGTGTGAAAGAGTGTAGTTTTGAACCAATCTTTTTAAGGCAATGGACAACTTCCATTATTTCTTGTGAATATTATGTAGCCTTATCATTGAACATGTAATTGAAAACATCCTTGAGATGAGATAAGTGAAATACATTTTATTATATATCTGCAGTCATTTTCCAATTTCCTAAGGACTAGTAGTGATCAGCAGACAGACAATTGGAAATGTCTTGGCCCTTTTACTTAATTGAATAAGTGTCCCATTGCTTTGTGGGTTTTTTTGTCTGCTGTCTCTTTCCCAAGCATCTCAAAATTTTCAGTTGTTTTGAGTGCTAGAAAGATATCTCTTCGGGTCCCTTTTCTACAGGATTTTTTGTCTTGCAAAAGTAACTAATTTGGACACTAGATGGGCAAATGACACATCAGTCTGAAAGTTCTGAAGATATTTCACTTTGGCAAAGTAGTTTTCCTCATCAAGGAAAAAAAAAATAAAATTAATTTGTTCCCTGACTGAAGTTGTCTGATCAATGGGTCTACAATGGCTTAAGAGTGTAAATTGTTTTGGGGAATAAGGAGACAGGAAAAAAGCAAAGAAATATGTAATCACTTTTCATGATCTCTCTTGCAGTCTGTGCTGGGATCCAGGCTCATCAGTATATTCATAAATGGCATGAAAAAGATACAAGAAGTGACATTAGTAAGTTTGCTGATAACCAAATTGTTCAGGACAGATGAATGTAAACCTGTTTGCTAAGTTTTTTGGAAAGATTTTCCAAGATTGACTCACAGGTAACCTGATGAAATTCAGCCTATAGAAAAAGCTCTTACTGTATGTATGCTAAAGACAGACTCTTAATTTAGATTTTATGACCCAGAAAAAAAAAATGTTTGGAAATTATTTTGGGTAGTTCCCTAAAAACTGAATTTACTGCTTCAGGATGTTATGGAAGCCAGATGTAGAAATGAACTCTCTAAGGGCTAATATATATATATATTCATGGGATGTATATTGCTTAAAGGCTGTTTAAGACTACTGCACCTAGACAACTATTATCTCAGTTCCTAAAATTCTGGTTGCCGGAGACAAGAGAGTACATCTCAGGAAAGATAATACCAAGTGACTGATACAGTGGTTTTTTTAATATATATTGCTGTTCTCCACATTTCTCATATGCACATGTTCCTGAGACATACACAGTCCACTATCTGGACACAGTCACTTCTCTAGATGGTGAAAGACCATTTTCTGCTTTTGTGGGCATTATCTGGAGTAGTCTTTTGTCACATGTTTCCAGGGTGCAATGTGCCTGACAAGCAGTTGCAGCCACATGTCGAAGAGGTCTAGAAGGGAGAGCATTTTGCAACCTGATATTGTTCAGTTTGGGTCCCCCTCAGGAAATGTGACCCAAAGTGGAAGCCTGCCAAATTTCAAATCCACTTGAATGAGAATCATCACTAAATGGGCAAATTCTAAAATGACTTTGAAAACTGTCTGAGATAATACATAAATATCTCACTTTGTCTTCCTTTCCAGATGAATTATGTAGTTGTAATTTGAAGAAACAGAAGCTGGTGTAAACTCAAGCCCTACTGGCTTTGAACAGCTTCTTCTTATTTCTTTAGCTGGTGATCAAGAATTCTGGATTTACTCCATAAACACTACACACTTTGAAACACTTTGAATGGCTTCTGTTTGCAGTGTGTTTGAAACAAAGTTGGATTAGCTTCAGTGTATAAAAGTGAACAAAATTGTAGCCTTTCCAGCCTAAAAATTAATTATAAATTTAACCACAAAAAGCCTGAATTGCTTAATGAGGAAACAGTCTTTCTTCAAGGATAAACAAACATTTTTACCTGCCCAATATAATATGATGTATTAATACTGAGAATAATTAGTTGTTTGGGGTTTTTTTNTCTGGCACAGCATTGATTATTATAGTGGTTGTTTTGTTGAGAAACTATTGTTCACCTCTAAAAAGGAAATAGTTAAACAAACTGCAGATGGCTGAATCTTAACATCCTCAGTTCCAACTGTGCCTTGGAGAACTGCAAATGAAGTGACTGTTTATACAGGTTTCTCCCCCCTGCAAAGAAACAGCACCAGCACAGTTATAGCAGCATTTCCCGATCCTCCCTCACACAGGACTTCTCCAGGAGCAGTTTTAGATGGACTGGGAGCCTGAGCATGGGGAGGGGCACAGCTGCAGTCTATGGAGCTATCCTTCATTGTTCATGGCCCTTTGA
>VWZY01009578.1:82848-96935 GCA_013399075.1 Chloroceryle aenea
AAAAAAAAGGGTCTGAAGGCAAAACTTTTAAAAGCAAAAAAATGAATAATAACCTCTTCTTACAAAGACATATATCTCCCAAATTGTCTGCAAGACCAATGGAAGATGAAAGGATAATGGAAGTGCTTGGGGAAGATAAGAACTGCTGCAAAGTTAAATTAATTGTTTGTACCAGTGCTCACAGAGGGACAGTTTAGGGAGTATCTCACAGCAGATGAGTCAGAGCAGCTCTGCTAGTTGTGATTTTGTGTTAACCTTGAGTGGTTCTAAATCCAGGCTGCTTCCTAAAGGGGAAGATCCTGTTTTTCCCTGACTGACCCCAGCTATGCCATCCCACTCCCTGCCTTGTGCCAGGATTAGCATTGTTGTAGCCCCACAAGCAGCCAGATCAAGAAGCTACTCACATTATTTATCAGGCATGGAATTCAAAACAAAAGAAATCAGATAGGGTTTTCTTTTGTTTCCTGTAGCACATAGTTAAATGGTGCTATGGGGGTGTGGTGGATGACCCTGTCTGGACACCAGGTGCCCACCAAAGCTGCTCCACCACTCCCCTCCTCATCTGGACAGGAGCAAGAAAACAGAACAAAAGGCCTGTGGGACAAGGTAAGGACAGGGAGAGATCACTCACCAATTACTGTCATGTGCAAAATAGACTTGAATTGGGCAGAGATTATTATAACGTATTACCAATTTAATCAGAGTAGGATAATGAGAAATAAAATAACATTTTTAAAAATACCTTCCCCGCACCCTTCCCTTCTTCTTGGGCTCAATTTTATTCTCTGTTTTCTGTGCCTCCTCCCTACCTCAGTGGCACAGGCAGATGGGGAATGGGGATTATGGTCAGTTTGTCACACATTTTTTCTGCCGGTCTTTCCTCCTCATGGAGAAGACTCCTTACACTCTTCCCCTGCCCCGGCATGGGGGGCCTCCCACGGGAGACAGTTCTCTGTGAACTTTTCCAGTATGAGTCCTTCCCATGTGCAGCAGTTCTTCATGAACTGCTTCTGTGTGGGTGCCTTCCGTGAGGTGTGGTCCTTCAGGAGACAACTGCTCCATCATGGGTACCCTATAGGATTACAAGTCCTGCCACCCCTGTAGCCCTCCCTCCTCAGTACCAAAACCTTGCCACACATTCCCAATCCTGACAGTCAGTCAGGTTCTAAAGACAGCTGGTGAATTTATGAAAAGGTCCATTCAGGTAGAATAAATTTTCCAACCCAGTAACAACCAGGTCAGTAAACTTCAGCATAATTGGTAGCTGTAGAGAGATGTGCTTTCTCTGATCTTATGCCCTTCCCAAAGTGTTTCCTATTGGCCTCTGTCTGGGTTGCAGACTAAGTTGATTTCTGGCCTGAGACATGTCATTACACTCTATATGACACCAGCTGGAAATCAGCAGAAGCCAAAGGGCATCTTTCTTAAAATTTTATGGTTTGAGGTCAGTCACAGGAGCATTGGAGATGTAGCACTTTATTGGTACTGTGTATTTCAATGTATCTTGTATGCAAAGTATGGTTGTGATTAAAGTGGTCAGTTGATTTTTCCAGTAAAGACATGTCAACAATAATATGTTTTGATAGCATTTTTATGGAATAAGAGAGAGAAAAAAAGAAGTTTTAACTTTTAATACACTCTTCTGCTCCAGTATAAAAAGAAAAAATGTGTACCTTTAACTCTGTGCGAGAGGATAGGAGGGTATTACTGCACTCTCCCAGGGACTACAATTAACAAGACCTGTCCTCTTTTTTTTCTGAATAATAAATCTTTTGATCCACACTGAGACTAAACAAAGATTTCTCTGTTTACTTTTGGGAGCACTAAGCATCAAGACAATAACACAAGGGGATAATCTATTAAAGACGTTTTCTTTCTGTTCAAGTCCAGCCTTTGTAGAAGACTTTGTCAACAAATCTTAGTAGATAGTGCTGTATTACCTTAATTTCTTTGTGGCAAAAGGGCATTTGCAAATGTTCCTTGATGCTTAGCTGTCTTCAGACTAGAAGAGAATGAAAGAAGTAAAAAGTGTGAATTTTGTTTTTATCATTTTGCTTTTAACATTTTGGTTTTATCAGAAGTCCCCCCAACAGTTAAAAACATTGGATTTCTGCATCACTTGTGTCTCATTACTTCACGTTGCAAGAGCTTCATTACAGAGTACAAACACCCCATGTTTCGGTCATTTTTTTTGCTGAACCAGAGCTTCCACAAGCAATGAAAATCTACCGTTCAGCTAAAAGAGAAGCCTACCACATACTTCCAGGCATGAAGCTACAGAAGGTATCAGCTGTAACCACTGGGCTAAATAGTTGCATAGAAAGAAGAACACAATTAATTTCAACTACTGGATCTCTGCAAGAGACAGAGATTTACTAGAGGTGTGAAGAATGCAAGCAGATGGGAGATTTAATATGCATCAAGTGATTTAAAGATGTATGGATGAGCCTTTTATTACATGGGAGGATTGATGATGCACCAGTAACTAATGCTGACCACACTTGTAAGAATTAATTTGGAGGCCAAATTAGAGCTAAATTGTTACTTAGTCCCAGACTGCAAAAGAAAATCTAGCCATTTGCCCAGGAGCATCTAAGGGTTTCAGAGAGTTAACCAAAGAAGGAATCATGGTTATACCTGGCTTTACTGTGTTGTTTTTAACATTTCTGCATCTCATTTGGACTTACATGTTTACTTTTTTTTCCCTTTTACTGTAAAATTCACCACCTGCCTCAGCATGAGAGTCAGCATGCAAGGCTCAGGAAGAGCCTTGTATCATTGTTGACTACAACTTTAATACTCAAACTACTTTATGAATATTCTCTGCCTGCACTGTAATCTGCCTCCAGAAAGACAAGATAACAATGTGTGATGCTGTGTGCTCCTGAGTATTGTCAGCAGTCTTGACAAATATGTTTCTTTCTTCCCTTTGAGCCTGCACCAACAAGCCAGAAGGTGCTGGCAGGGTCCTCAGGTCTTTCATTCTTATCTGCTTCAAGACCTGGGGGCAAGAAATTTACTGCATGTAAACATGTTGGCTTGTTTTGATTAAACACATTGTGGAAAATCCAAATCCAACACCAATACAGCCACAGGCAAATGACAAAATTATTTCCACCATAAGCAGCATAATTTGCTGAAGAACTTTGTTAACCATACATGTGCCTACTGTGGACTGGGTGAAAATAAACCATAATGTTAATGTGCTCACCGAAGAAGACCAGGTTTTGTTCACACCCTACGCCTGTGTCAAAACCTAATGGTCTGCTAATGAGAGTGATGGACTTTTTCCTCCCATTGCTAAGTCAGTGTGTTGAGCTGAGGTTTCGAAATCCCATGAAATCATGGTTAAAACTGTTATCCAGTGAGTCTGACACCAAGCTCTTCAAAGATTGCTCCAAGCATTTTGGTCTGAATTTTCCTTTGCCTCTTTTGCTTTGCCTCTGAAAACTCATATCTGTTTACCACAGTAAGTTGGTGATAGCTAGGGATGCATTTTTAGACACCAAATCCTGATCAACAGCTCCAGAAAAGTGCTCTCAAGTATTCGTGAGGCATTTGCTACGCAGAGGTCACCTCCTCCTCCTTGTACAATGACAGTTTGGGTTTGCAGTTTTGACAGTGTTGATCTCTGTCAGGATACTCCCACTTGATGCTGTCTTAGTTCATGATTACATGACAAATTTATTCTAAATGTGTGACAGTCAATGACTATGGTGTTTAATTTGTTGTGGGTATTCTAAGTGCTGTGTCTGGAGAAGCCACCCTGCACATGCACTGCTGTAATATTTCACAGACCAAACCTCCCAGTCATCCAGAAATCATGGGTTTCCTGACATCTCCAGAGACTTATGTTCAGAACTATCCTTGAAAGTGAGTTAAAGGTTTTGGAGAGTAAGACAAATAAATGCATGGAGGATGCAGTGCAGAGAAACCCAAGGGGAAACTTCTCTGAGCATCTATTTGGACATACAATAATTAAGGTTGCTCAATTTATGTTAATCAATCAGTTTTTCATGCATGCAGGCATTCAGGTCTTCAGTCTTTTGTCCTGAACTGTGCTCTGCATTGATGCTACTGGTAGAAGACAGTCATACTTTTTTAAGTTCACGTCTGCATGGGACAGTATTGAGGAAAATGAAGATTTAGAAAGACAGAGGACAAGACAGATAATAGGTTTACCGTGACAGCTCTTCACTGATTCCTTAAGGAGGCCACACTGCTGGCACAGGTACCTGGATACTGATCTAAGCACCATTTGGGCACCTTGCCATAATCAGCTTCTCAGTGCTTCCCCTGCCTTCCCTTTATCTCTACTGAGCTCCTGGATGAGAGTCAACCCAGACAAGGCTATTTCATCAACAGACTGTGATTAAATTTCTCATGATTCTTGCTTTTTGACAGGCTTTTCAAACTAGAGTTTTCTTCCTTTTTATTAATTTATTGGGGTTTTTTAATTATTTTTTTTTCTTCTTTTTCTTTCTTTTGGACTACCTGATGAGACTCTGGAATTGACTCAGTAGAGTGCTATGTTGCAGGAGAGTTAACTTGCTTTAGAGCCAGGATGAAGATATTTGAACTCATAAATTGTGAGAGTATGTCGTAATCTCTAAAGCCCTAACAACTTTTAGGGACTATGTAACCAGTGTGCAATAAAGACATAAACTTCTGGATGTCTCCCACTTGCACTGTGTGGTTGCATCTAATAATAGTAGAGGTTTCTTGCAAGAGGCATTCTTCTTCCCGTAAGTTTGTTCGTAGAGCAACACAATGAGGTATATTCACTGAACCAACTTCAGAGGTGTTATGTAAATGCCTTTGTACCTTGCAGACTTTGTGTATTTACTAAGCACATTTATTGGCATGACACAACTGCGTATTTTGTTTTCACAAAACTTGAAAGCACTCTTCTCTCCAAGATTTTTGTGTTCTTCAGAGCATTTTCGTGAAACATGTATTTCTGTTGTACCTGCCCTTGCAGTCAAACCTTGATGAGAAGACCACCTAAACCTCCTTGCCCCTTCCCTGCTTAGGATACAAGCGGTGGATGAGCAGCAGGAGGAAGACTAAGACCTGTACACATTCAGGTAAGGGGAAACCTAAGTTTAAACCCTCTACTGTTAATTTGGTAGAGTTGAGACTGACTGTGGTGTGCCTCATCCCAGGTGAGTGTCCAGACTGCTTACAGGCATTGACTGTGCTGAGGTTTTGTCTCCCCCATCACATTCCTTCCTTAAAAGTTCAGAGGTACATCTTTTCATCCCTGCCACCTTTTGCATATCTTCTTAATCATCATTGCCCTTTTCATGGACCTGGGCCATTTTCAGTCCTGGACAATAACAATTTCCTAGCCTGTTTCATTGGCCTTGAATCCCAAAGAGAGTAAAGTAGTTTCAGTTACAGTTTTAATATTTGAGAATACTAAGACTGATGTGAAAGACTTGTGAAAACTATCTTACATCATTTAATTATTCTTATGAACACTTAATTCATGTTGGCATTAGAAGGCCAGGACCCATTGGCTCTATGGGTCACTTTCTAACTGAAAACTTCATCAATTCAATGAACCTATTTTTCTATTATAAGAGCTACACCTATAAAATGGTGCTTGCTGTATTTCCAATTTTCCTTCACTTCCATACCAAATTTCATGGAAGAGGTCAAATGATTACATTTTGTGCTTCTGTTATTGTTAAAAAATCTATTAGTTCAAACAGAAGGCACGAAGCATTCCCCTTGCTGTCTTTGGAGGGAGTTCAGGCTATTGAATTTGTCACACTGCTCAGATGAACTTACTGCCACACACAAACAAAACAGAGTAGATGCTGAATAACATTCACAGTTCCTGAAGAAGCTTGTTACGCACTGGAATCAGCATGAACCTGAAAGTGGATATGGAGGTTTATTTATTCTTCTTTCTCTTCTTGGATGGCAGGGGGGAAGCTATTTCTTTCTTTCTTTCTTTTTCTATTTTTTTTTTTTAGCAGTAAACAAAACAAGATATTCACGTTCACCTTAACAAATGGACGGATGTTTCCCTTGTTGTAAAAATAAACAGCAGTCAATGGCTGAATGTGTGGCCGTAATAAGATACATCTATATATCACATATGTTTTCAGACAAAAGAAGAGAGAACAAAGGCATGACTCTAAGTCAGGAGGAGCTCCATGAAAGCTAGCAGCACCAGCCCTGGTAGGTTATTTATCTTGCTGTTTCCTACTCATGTTTGAGTGCATGGTTCAAATCACAGCAATCTGTATTAACCATTTCTAAAGTTCTCAGAATGTCATTCTACTTTCTGCCACCAGCAATTACAGGTTTCCGTGGTGCTCCTCTTGCCAGAAGACTACCTTCTTTTCACTGTGAAATGAAAAAATCTAAACAATAATTATGTTCTCATGTGCCATATCTGATTTTTGTCATGCCAGTCTTTTTGTCATTGTCATATCTTCACTTTTGACACCTCTTTCAGGGCAGCAGTTGTGTGCTTTGTGGCCACAAAACACATGGTGCACTGAACTTGTGTTCCCTGATGCTGTGGTAAAGATAGCAGTCAAGATAAAAATGTTCAAGTCCCTCTGTTTAAAGTCTTGATGTTAGATCAGGATCCAAGGACTGTATTGCTAATACATGTAGGGAAAAATGGACACAGATGTGAAGAATTTTCTCCTGTGAATTTTTTTGTGAAAAGAGAGTTTTGCTATAGAAAGAGAGTTTCATTATATGCACATGCTAGTGTATCATCTGATGTTTATGGTGGGATTGATCTCAGTGAGCTTCAGTTGTTCCAAAGGTATCTAAAAGTAAATTTCTCTTCAATAATGTATAGCCTTCTCTCCTCCAGGCTGAACAACCCCAGCTCTCTCCTCATAAGAGAGATATTCCAGACCATTAATCTTCATGGCCCTTCTGGACCCAGTCAAGAAGCCCATGTTTTTCTTATGCTGGGGGTCCCAGAGCTGAACACAGTACTCCAGGTGAGGTCTCACCAAAATGGAGTAGAATGACAGAATCACCTCCCTTGACCTACTGACGATGTTTCGTTTGATGCAGCCTAGGATGGAATTAGCTTCTGGGCTGTGTGTGCACACTGCCTGGTCATGTCCAGCTTTTCATCCACCAGTACGTCCAAGTTCTCTGCAGCAATTCTCAACAATTCCTTCGTACTCCAGTCTGTACAAGTACTGAGGACTGCCGTCACCCAGGTACAAGACCTTGAACGTGGCCTTGTTGAACTTCATTAGGTTCAGGATGGATGACTGGGCTCAAAGTGTGGCAGTGGATGGAGTTAATTCCAGCTGGCAGGTGTCCCCCAAGGCTCAGTATTGGGTCCTGTCCTGTTTAACGTCTCTAGCAATGATCTTGATGAGGAGATTGAGAGCACCCTCAGTAACATTGCAGACAACATCAAGTTAGGTGGGAGTGTTGATCTCCTTGAGGGTAGAGAGATTCTTCAGAGGTACAGGGTAGATTGATGGGTTGAGGCTAATAGTATGGGGTTCAACATGGCCAAGTGCTTGGTTCTGCACTTGGGCCACAAGAGCCCCCTGCAGTGCTACAGGATTGGAGAGGACTGTCTGGAAAACTGCCTGGCAGAAAGGGACCTGGGGGTACTGGTCAACAGTTGACTGAACATGAGCCAGCAGTGTGCTCAGGTGTCTGAGAAGGCCAACATCATCCTGACCTGTATCAGGAATAGTGAGGCCAGCAGGACTAAGGAAGGGATTGTCCCCGCCATACCCTAGTGAGGCCGCACCTTGATTAGTGGTTTAGTTTTGGACTCCTCACTGTGAGAAAGACATCAAGGTGCTGGAGCATGTCCAAAGAAGGGCTGTGAAGCTGCTAAAGGGTCAAAGAGCAAGTCTTACAAAAAGCAACTGAGGAGTTTGCGCTTTTTCAGCCTGAAGAAAAGGAGGCTCCCCGCCATACCCTAGTGAGGCCGCACCTTGATTAGTGGTTTAGTTTTGGACTCCTCACTGTGAGAAAGACATCAAGGTGCTGGAGCATGTCCAAAGAAGGGCTGTGAAGCTGCTAAAGGGTCAAAGAGCAAGTCTTACAAAAAGCAACTGAGGAGTTTGCGCTTGTTCAGCCTGAAGAAAAGGAGGCTGAGGGGAGACCTTATCATTCTGTACAGCTACCTCAAAGGAGGTTGTAGAGAGGTGGGGGTCAATCTCTTCTTCCAGGTAACAATCATAAGATAAGAGGCAATGGCCTCAGGTTGCACCAGAGGAGGTGTTGGATATTAGGAAAACTTTCTTCACTGAAAGGGTTGGAACAGGCTGCCCAAGGAGGTGGTGGTATTACCATCCCATTTTATTTACCTTAGAAACTGATTATTAAGGATATTAGGTCCCTTCCAACCCCTAGGATTCTGTGATTCTGTGATTCTGTGATTCTGTAATAATTACTTGAAGAAAAGTCTTGACCAAAGAAACTGAGTTTGAGAAAAGAAGAGATACATGGGAAAAGAGTTACTGGTATTCCATATGTATTTTGCACTAGGAAAACTACAACAAAAATACTCCACAGAATGTGCCTGTCCCTATCATGATAAAACTTATTTTCTAATCAAGAAGTTTTATATGTAGTAGCTGTTCAAAAGAGAGAACCTGCTTTTTTGAGAACATCATTATAATGTTTAGAAAGGTAAAAAGTTCTTGGTAGTTGTGATCAGTAGTAGTAGCAGAAGGTAGCAGTACCTTCAGATACCAAGTTTGCCTTCTGAATACTTCTCTTAAAGAGGTTTGCTGAAAATGCAGTGGGAAGAACTTGCAATTTCTTCTTGTTGTGCTCTAAATTGCAATTTGCACAAATGTGGAAGAGTCACAGCCTTCCAGTTACCTCTTGTAAGTGTGAAATTCTCGTGCCAGAGACAGCCTGGTGATGCAGAAAATATCTCAGCCCCTCAAGAAAAGAAGGAAAAGAAGAAGAGACATTTATAAAAAGAGATTTTCTTACTGAGTTAAGCAGAATGGGCAAGTGCTTTTCATTTTATCAATCTGACACCTAAGTCTAATCGTTTGAATATAAATAATACATTTTGTGTATGGAAGTCAATATAATGACAGATGTAATGCTTTCTTTATGAGATGTGGTGTAGACTTACTTCCTAAGATTCAGTGATGTAAAGTGTCCCTGTGTGTTCTTGCATGCATTTGCATCTTTTCTGAACGAGACAAGAGGAACTGTAGGTAGATAACCGACACCACAGCAAAATCCCAAAGAATGTATTTCTTCTTTTTCAGGTAATATTAAGGTCTTGAGCAATATATTTTCAGTACTTTAGACTGTCGATTAACTGACTTTAAGATTACAGCTATATTTTGGTTGTTTTTATTTTTTATGATGTGATACTATTACCTTTTTTTTCCATGTATCTTCTAAAACAGACTTCCATTTCTGGTATTTACTGTCATGTCACCTTTGTGACCATGGCTGCAAATACATTTCTGACAGTGTGGGTGTCTGGGTCAGTTGCTCTTCTTGGTGGACAGGTTAATGGGAACTACCATAATGCTTACCAACACATTTCTGTATGTTTTGTAAAATTTATAGATTTTGCTTATGGAAAATATTTTGTTTCTGATCTGTTCTAGCTTACCTAGGCCTGTGACAGTTGCAATGTATTGGCCATTACCAAGACCTGGTGTTTTAAGCAGTCATTAATTGTGCAATATCTTTTGAAATTGCATGGGTTGTTCCTTTCCTGTCTTGATCTCAGGAAAGACCGTATGCCATTTTGATGTAAGCATGGTTGTGTGCAAAAAGTCATGGATGATGAAGACAAGCAACTGCATGGATGTGAGTTCTGGAGAGAGGTGCTCACAGAGCGTAGGGCAGAGGAAAGACTTTGACCAGTGAAAACATTAAAAACACTTGTAAGTATTAGAAAACAGTGTATTAGCAAGTTATATGACCTTCATGATTCATTACTTTGTCCAGCGGGCTGCTTTCTTGCATACTTTGTTTTCTGCTCTTCAAGGAAGGGACTCTGTCAGTGTTTGGTCAGCACCTTGTCTGTTTGGGAAAACACTACAGTCCAAATTCCCCTTAAAATAAAGGCAAAAACTGTGCAAGAATGAAATAAATTACATTTCATGCTCTAGTGTTAAATTATGTCAGACATGATAGCTGAGAATTCCCCAATCTGAGCCTAGTAGTGTAATGACTGCAACCCTGAAAAAAAGAAAGCTGATATTTAATCATATTTTCCTTTGAAATGTTAAGTTACTAAA
Organism: Chloroceryle aenea; assembly: GCA_013399075.1. NCBI lineage: Eukaryota > Metazoa > Chordata > Aves > Coraciiformes > Cerylidae > Chloroceryle > Chloroceryle aenea. Next base: position 93,084 of record VWZY01009578.1, read on the forward strand.
AATGTATCATTTTCTTTGTTTTGTGTTGTTTAAGGCATAGCTACTACTACACCAGGCTAAAGGTATCAAATACTTCCCGCTCTTCCTGTTATCTCTGTGACCACATCCAAATGCCCAGGAAAATTTGTCAAGCTGAAGGCATTTTGCTGTCAGTTTCACATCCTAAAATGAGCTGAGAGAAGGCCTAATACAGCTGTTTTCTGAGTACTTAACTATGTAGTCTGATGGTGGTAGAACAGTTGCAGATGCGCAGTGTAATTATGTCTGTATGATCCTAATTATTTTACCAGCTGCCATTACTTTAGATTTTTCCAAGAATGAAGAGTTTGTGAGCAAGTTGTGGAATGAGCTATTTTTCCTTTGAGAGATAGTGAATTTATAACTATACTGGGGACTGCTTTTGATTCTTATCAATTCTTTTGAGATTTATAGCATATTATTTCCTCTGCAAATGGATTTCTAGCATACAATTTGTTTATGTTGTAATCCCACCAGATTTTGTGGAAAAAAACCCTTTAATATGAAAAACTGTCTTTGAAGCAGAAATTGAAAGCAGTCAGTTCAGCAGCTTAAGGGCCTGGGACTGATGAAACTTTCAATAGTATATTATATGAAGAACATCATATTCATATCTGTGTCAGCTGGGTCACCTAAAGAAACTCCCATGGGAAAAAGGACATTATCCCTATGGCACTCACAGTGGGGGTATTCCAGATCTGGACAGGGATGTTTCAAAGCAGAGAGTCTATGTGGGGCAAAGCAGCCACAGCTACTCCTGGAAGATGTGCCTTAACAAGTGGAAAATGTTCGTTAATAAATGTGAGCTCAAGCTTTTGGCTAATACATTGTCTGAGATGTCACATGAACACTGGGGCAAGTGGCTATTACCATACGTGCCATGACTTCTGATTTGATTATCGCTTATAATCACTGTTCACACTCTTGGCTGCCCATTAAGAGTGAGGAGGAGAAGTTGTGGCTTGTAATGTCAGGGAATTGGTAAGGGGACAAGTATTTATGAGGTATAAATCAGTGCAGTCTTGTGACTTCAATTAAGTTAAGGCACATACTTATACCATGTCCTATTTCAGGAAAGCCCAAAGGCTGATGTTTAAATACACCCTTATTCAGGGGACTAGTTATATCCAGGAAGTATAGATGGCCAAAAATTAAGCTTACCTGACATCCTTGTAATATTTATATGACTGTAACTGTAAAAAATGTATTATAGGAATTCACCAGATACATATATTGAAATAACGTTTGTCAAAACCCTAAGATGGGGAGGGAGGGGTAAGACTTGAAGCAGAAAGAAAATGCTTAAGTGCTAAAAGCAAGGACCAGATTCCCTTTCTTCTTCCTTTTTTTTTTTTTTTCTTCAATTTCCTTTGGTATATGAATCTCTCTTTCTTAGTTTCCATGGTTGTAGTGCAATGGTAGAAAATGTGACCAAAATATATCCCAAACAGGACACAAAAAGCTAAGAAGATTAAAAAAAAATGAAGCAAATATGTATTTTAAGTCCAATGTCATGTTGGTAGTTTAATTCCTATGTCTTCATTTTGAGTGCACATAGAAGACAATGCTTCCCTTTGCACGTTCCTCATCTCAGAGTCTCAATCCCAAGAGAAATATCTCAGCTTCCAGCTAAAGTATTTTCTGAGGAGATGTCATTTCATGGAAATCTATCAATCAATCAGTCAATCAAACAACAGATCAATTGATCAATCAATCACCTAATGTTTTTGGATAAGTCTGTTTTTTCTAAGATTAATATTCTTAAACCAAAGTTACAGCCTTCTGTTGGAAAATCAGTATCACTTGAAAATCTTCACCTGAACAGTTTGGAAGAATAGAGAAATGTCAAGAGGCCATCACAAGAAAGTGCCAGAAGTTTGAGTTTAAAGTTTAAAATGCAACACAGGGGAATCACACTTCTAGGCACTGGCAAAGGGAATGGTCTGTTAAAAATATTTCATATGGGAACTTAATGCAAGTAACAAAATGTCTCAACTAGAAGGAAATACAATCGTGATAACAGGAAATAAAGATCTTATACTAAAAAGGATTTTAGCAAGAAGGAAATCAGTGAAGTCAGTTAATATTTATACTTCCATGAGAATATCCCATTATTTCCCATCAAAATATTATCAGAAAATTCTCTGTAAAGGGAGACAATATTGTGCTTGGAGCTGCTCGCAATTCACAGGCAGCCCTCCCTTCAGTTTTCTGAAAAAAAGTAAACCACTGAAATATCACAAACATTTTCAAGTGGGGATCTTTCAGAAGTGCTTTGCTTTTAACCAGTTATGGTTAAACCAACTTAGTACAAGAGAGCTGCATTTTACTTTCAAATGGTCACGTACAGCACCAATAGCTTCAGTGGCAAAATGTCATCAAAACCTTTAGTCCAAAAAGATAAAGACACTGTGTGCTGTCTGTGTGCTGTGTTGCCCTGATTCATTTGATAGTGAACATTGCAAAAGCAAATCTGGAGGTATCCAGGATCTATGACTAAGAAAGAGCTGTGTGCAGGATGGCACTCTATAATGTCTGGTTTCTGACGTATATCATGTTGAAACAGTTTCTCAGAGCATTGCTCATTCCTGTTTCCAAAAATGCTATTCAGTGAGAGGAAAAGTCAAATCCCAAAATGCAGGAAATAAAGCCTGAATTGTTACTGTCTGCTTCAGCAGCTGCTGTTCCCCATTTTCATTTCCCCTCCCTTCTCTCCTACTTCCATTGCTCCCGTTGTTTCAGCTGCTGCTCTGTTTCCTTTTCATCTTGTCGAGCCCGGCCAACAGTGAGTGTCCGAGTTCTCATTCCCTTGGGGCTGGGGGCAGTTTTCTTGCATTTTACTTTCTGTACGGAGATGAAAAGACAACTGCATTGTTTATCTCATGTGATACCACTCTCTTTTTTTGGTACTTCACTTGTATGCACAGGGTCCCCTTCTCTCCTTCTGAGAACATTCCCCAGTATTCCCCAGCTTCAGGGAATTCCAGCTTCAGCAGGATATTTACCTCTCAGACTTCTGTCATACTGAGGACTTAACTACAAGGCTTTAATTTTTCCAGAGCTGGAGCCAGGTGCATCCAGAGGGATAAGATGAACAGGACTGAGGTTGGTTATTTGTAAGGATACTATTGCAGTGCAAGCCATCTCCGAGAAACTCTGCAGGTGGAAGCCCTTTGCACTTTGAGACCCTAGCTCAAACCTACATCTCTTTAGGCTGACACTCATTCCTTGCCAAACTGTCATCCCACTATCTCTTTGATGAAATGGTTAAGAAAACTGCTTGAGCTCATGGTTTTTGGATGTTCTTCTAGACAAAAGGTCCACCTGACTTTTGAGACAACACCAGCAACTAATACTGACAGGTCAGTACCAACAATGCACTTTGTTGTGTCTCTGAGGACCCCACAGAACAGCAGCAGATGGAGTGGACCATGTTTTTTCTGCTTTGGAGAAACAGGGAGAAGGACCAGGTACAAAGTCCCCAAAACAGTATTGAAGAATGTCAATTATGAAGATGATGTTCACATACAGAGTAAAACTGAAAACATATTGGTACATGTATATTACTGGTCGTTGTAAATTTACAAGTGCTGGAACTTATTCTTTCTGATTCTCCTCATTTATTTTATTATTATAAATCTGATAAAACCACCATCAGAATTATCTGATATCAGACCAAAAATTTCTTTACTTCATGCCTCCTTTTTCTATATAAAGTATTTTTTATTACATAATAAACAGGAAAGCACAGATGCATCAGTGGATGGATTCAGAGTTTTTTATTAAACCTAGGAACTCTGAATTGAGAAACAAAAGAATTTTCAGTGGTAAACC
>VWZY01009583.1:16127-42367 GCA_013399075.1 Chloroceryle aenea
CACTAAAGCTGTAAGGGTATGATAATCTTTAATGACAAATGAGAACTTTCAAAAATAGTGACAGCAATTTTTTCTGCATATTCAAAATATGTCTTTGAGCTTGATGATAAAATAAAATCATTGCATATATATATAACAAATCGTTAATTACCTTGAACTTCTTCTATTTAGGATGAAGTAAAGGTAGTACTTTCAAGACACAAAGAAGTATTTTTAAATTCTACTTCAGTATTTTATCTTTCTGAGTAATGATTTCAGCTTTGTCTCTTTCTGTCTCAAGTCATAACTTCTGGCAAGCATGCATCTTGCTTTTGGCTCAGGAATGTTCCTGTGTTTACCTGTATCCATTGTCACAGGTGTAGGATACAGAGGAAAGGTAGGTTGTGCCAGTGAGTGTGTATTTTCCATTGCTTATGTCCTGTGGGCTAGGACAAGTCACCAGTTCACAAGATGGGGGAGGATGGTTCCAAACACCACTAGCGAGACACAGAATTTCCTTTTCACCCACTAAATTGTATCCATCTTTGCATCTGAGAAGAAAAGAAGTGCTGTCAAACACGGAGCACTTTAAGCACAATGTAATCAGCCATCCCTTTTCTCTCTTCATCTACACCTGCATACACCATCTTTCTCTGCAGGACATAGAGAACTAGGACTGGATTAAACATTCAGCTCTGCTAGTGAATAGCCACAGCTATAACCAAATGTCCTTCCATTACTTTAATCTTGCTCCTTCATTTCAACCACTTTCTCAATTCCACCATACTCTCACTCATTACCAGATTCTCAATCAGTTATTACTATAGCACTTCAAACACACTTAATTCTTACCTGTACACCACCTTACTGTGATACGTAAAATTTGAGCCCAAAATGGCACTGTTCTCTGGAATAACTGGACCACCACAGGATATAGCTTTAAAAAGACAGGATCACAAGAGAGTTTGATAAAATACAAACAAAAAAGAACAGAAAATCAATATTTGCTTGGTTTTCTCTAGATAGGTTTGAAGAGGTGTAAAGCCCCAGGTAACAGTGGGTTCTTGACTAAGCTATAACTGTATAGCTGGAGATGTCTATAGCTCTTTATCTGACTTCTCCTTACTGAGAAACTGGACTAACTGGAAATAGGTAGTTGGAACTGTTCTACAAACCACATGCTTGACTGTCAAGAGAACTCAATATCCTCCCCTCCCTACAGACAAAGTAATTTTCTTTTTGGTATTGTCTTCGTCACTCCTTTATTTTACCCTGCTGCTTCACCTCAGTAGTTCTAGAAACAATTTCTGCAGTTGTAGCACGTATATGTACATGCACCAGCCTGTCCTCTTGGCTATCCATCGAAATGCAGTTAGCGATCTTTAAGACATTAAGTTTGCATTACAAGGAGATGAGTCAACACCTTTGACACTTCAGAGAATCTGCAGAAGTAATTACCACTATGGACAGGACAACCATTGAAAAAGCGTCAGCTGATGCTTACATCCCTTAAGACAACAAAGACTTCAACACTGAGACCCAGGTCTGCTAGGACAGGGTTTCATTAGCTGCCATGGTCTTTATGGGCTCTATATTACTATTTTTCCCCTTCTATCTCTCTAACAACACACATTACAATGTGCATTCTCTCCAGGAACTACACCTTCACAATATGGTATTGAGTGGCTCCACTCTCCAGACTCCATGCATGTAAGTTTAGTTACTCCTGTCAGCTGAAACCCTTCTTCACAGGAAAATGTTACTTCACTACCAACACTGTAAGTGTCCCCATGTAAATGGCCGTGCTCTGGATTTCCTGGATTATGGCACTTCACCGGTTCTGAGGAGGAAAAGATAAATTATCAGTAACATAACTAAGTATCAGGTTTTATAAACAAGCTGCAAGAGATATCCTTGGAAATTTTCTGAAACTAGGAAAGTATAGCACATGGAGCGCAGTCCTAAGTAGTTTACAGCCTAAATATCTTTTCTCTGTTCTGTATATAAGTGACAGTCACTGATGACTCGTGCAAGTAAACTGATTGATATGGAAGAGCCCCCTGTAACTACATTTTCATTTAGTTTCAGAATAAAATGTATCTCACAGAAATTTTTCCCTCTGTGAGGGAAAGTCCATTCCAGCATGTCCAGCCCTGGACATGAAATCAGCTCAGCTATCTGTTATCTCAACCTATGCCACCATCTGATCACCTTCATGCTCAAACCCTACTCAGATGTCTGTATTCAAGTAAGTCTTCACAGCATAGCTCTGCTGCGAAGTCATGCATTGTGGTGTGCAGCTTTCCCAAGTCTTCAGCACATGTGTTTCATGTGCAAGTGAATTTTATTCTTCATGTGTGTATGTCTTGGAGCAGAATCCCAATGACAGCTGTCTCCACAGGGAGAGGTGAGTTCTCAAGGAACAAAAGGAGACACTTTATAATAGCCTCATTCAAGACAAAATGACCTGGAGATGAGAGCATGTCTGTTCTGTTCGTCTCTAGATATCAATTACTGGCAACTGTTTTTCACAGTGGGAGGAAGAATACTGGTCTATATACAGAGCCTTGGAAAGGCTAGCCTGATGTTCTTCGTTCCCATACCTGCACATTTTTTACCATCTCCTATGTAAGGAGGGACGCAAGTGCAAACATAGGATCCATTTGTGTTGAGACAAGATGCATGCTCACTGCAGTCTGATCCAACAGCGCATTCATCAACATCTATAAAAAAAAACAAAAAAAACCAAAACAACCAAAACACAGAAAAGATGTTTCTGGGGTGGCATTTGTAATAGGCTGTAAATCTGCTTTCAATTTCTGTCTCAATACCTGTCAAGGGGAATTGATTTTATTGGTATAATTAAAAATCACTCTTACTTCAATCACATTTTTGGTGCACTAGTAAAAATATTTAATATTTAAGTTAATATTAATGGTTTCTATATAGTTTACAGTATTGTAAAATGTGAGAAAGTCAGAGACAAATCCTACCAACCTGCAGTAAATACTTCCACAAAATCTATCTAGTTTCCAAGCAGTGAAAGAACAGACATCATAACTCATGTGCTGTTACTACTAGTTTGGACAAGACACTACGAGGGAGGATTTCTACATTAAATGCTTGGGAAACGCTCTATATCTGGAACTCTCCACTTGAAAGACAGGAAAACTTAGCCAGGAGAGGAAGCACTCAGAACTAGGAATGAAAAATGCTTGCAATTACCAGAAAAATAGAAGTGATTTTAAAATGTATTAGTTATTATAATTAGCTATATAAATGATAGTAGGGCCTAGAAATGCCAGATTATGATTCATTCTCCATGTAGCTTGGTAGTATACAGAAGAAAAAAATCGCTCAGTCCAGAATACTTCATATCACACTTTCAAATCCTGACAGAATTGTACAGAAGTGTTCTTGGCATGTAAGCAATGACTTGTAAATTGCAAAGGGCATTTTCAGAATTTCTAATTGAAAAATGCTAGCATCAGGGATTATTCTTTATACAAACTAGACTGATAGAGATAGTACAATATTTTATTTAAAAGCCCTGCCACAGGACAACTGTTGAACTAAGCACACCATGCAGACAGATAGCTGGAGTTCTTCACCGATTTCCAGGCAAAAATCCAACCTGGTTAAAAAAAGCAAGAAAATATACTGAATTGGCATGTTTATTCTTTACTGATGAATGAGTCTAGGCTTCGTGAAAAGAACCCAACAATGTTCTGAAAAGAAAAAAAGTTTCTTTCTGACACACAGGATGAAAACTTAACATTAAAATCAGAGGAGTGGCCAAGCACCAGGAGAATGAGAGGTGCTACCACAGCAGAACTGGAATCACTGCTCCTCTGATAATGTCCTGTAAGGCAAGGAAGAGTGGAAGGATACTATAAATCTGATCCATAACAGAACAAAAGGAATTCCCAAGAGCATATGTGTACCAGGCTTTGTTAGCACCTGACTGGAGTGTGAATCAGAAAGGTAAAGGTTAGGGTGTCAAAGATACTTCTCGTTTTTCATTTTTCCCTTAAGTCTACTCTGCTTTATAAGAGAAAATGCAAGCTGCAAGGTGGGGCATAGGGCCCTTTCTTCTCAACATCACGCTTCTCACTGCACAAACATCAAACTATTTGGACTGCCTTTCAGCATCTGTTCTGACCCTGCTCATCTTTAGGCCTTAGTATAAAGTGCAAAGGATAAAAGCACCAAAAAGAGGAACAACAGACTGGACAGTCTGTTTGGAGGTTCTGCAGGAGTCTCAGTAGATGGCATGCTATGAAATCAGACAGATCCTACGCCAAACCGAATTTTTGAAGAACTGTTTGCTTTTCTTTCGCTCATCCTGACTGGGAAAAAAAAACAAAAAAGTGCTACACCTACATAAAATTAAGAGTCAAATCAAACACAAATCTTGCCAGGTTGCTACCCAGCAACTCCCATGTTAGGCATGACTAAGACAGCAGCAATCCAGGTACAACTAGCTAGTGGATTCCAACAGGGATTTGCTGGAAATGTGTCCCTATAAACAGTCACATTCAGTTCTCCATATGCATATGCTCATCCGTCACACCCTTCAGCTCCTGCAGCTGCATCTGGCGTATCAGACCCAGCTGACCGGGAACTTACTGTGTGGCAACTATGTAAACTGTGTGCCTAAACAGAGTCCTAACCTTATGAACGCTGCAGCTGCTTGCTGACAGGCATGTGTAACTGAACAGTAAACCCCTACAATGGAAGAAGGCTCTGAGAAGACAGGCAAAGGTGATCTGCCCATGAAGCTCAGGGAATACTTCAGTCTTTGACTGACCAGTGCTGTTACAAAGAAGCTGACTCCAACACAAGGAGACAGGAACGTAGCCTTTCTTTTAGGCAAACAGCTATCAACAGTTGAGTGGATCAGTGTGAACATCTCCTTAGGTTAGACAGACCAGCATGAGGGGAAGTGGAGGAGGGTGGGGCACAGAACTGAATACATGGCTCAGGCCACCACAGCATATAAAACCTAGACAACTAGCAATGGGCTTGAGCTGGCTTCAAGCTACATATTCATTCCTGGCAACTGGGGATGCTCGGTACCATGATGGAGAGCATACTATGAAGGCTGATAATGGGAAACACACTGGCATTGTGATGAACTGTGTATTGCAACTGCTGCATTTTGCTAAGTACAACTTACATTTATTTGTACTGTGTTATATCACTCTGCTAAATCAGAAATCCTGTGCAGCATCAACTGTCTTCACAGAAGTAAATTTTATACTAGACATTACAACCTTCAAGTGTGGAACATCCAAAAGAACCTACTCAGAGAATATGAAAACACTGAAAGCATGCTGAAGTACAGCAAAATGCATGGGTTAGGAGTAGAGGAAGCAAGGACACCAGGGCTAAATGAACTTGGAAGGATTGATGCTGAGAGGGCAATGCAGGCATATTAAGTATAGGGTGTGGTGCATACAAGAGGATTGACAGAGGAAGGTGCCAGAATGTAGTTTTGTGGCATTGGAAATGTGAATATTTTAGAGCATGATTTCTGATACTCCAGTCAGCCTTCACTATTTCAGAATGAAATCCCACCCCATCCCAAGGGCGTGAAGTGCAAGATTGCCAGCCCATGCAGCCAAATGTATGACACATCTCACCGAGGCAAGATGGTGAAATGCTGTTCCAGCTCCCATTGTCCAGGCACAACATCCTGGAGTCACCCAACAAATAGTAGCCATTGTTGCAGTGATAGGTAACGGTACTGCCAGCAAAAAAATCCTCAGCTGAATAAAATCCATTTTCTAAAGGTGGAGGGACTCCACAGCTGATTCCTGCAAAGTGAGTGAAAAGAGAGCACAGATGTTAGATCAGCTTCAGAGTAATTACACGAGAGCTGCTGCTGGAGATTTTTTCTCCACAGATGTGGAGTTTTGTCCACAAGAGGGCCCAGACCTTTTGTGAGTTAGCTAATTGATTCCAGGTGCAGTGAAGGGTCTTGTTTTGCGGGCACTTGTCAGAGACTTAGCAGGACTCTCCAGCTTCTGCCATTCTGCTAGCTCTAGAGGAGGTATCCATCACTAAGACCTGAGCAGATGCCCTTCTGTCACAAGACACTTCCCCTGGTAATCAATGATCCTTGATGTGTTTTAAGGAAAAAAAAAAGAAAATTAAGCTTTTGCCTCCATGGAGGTTCTTTTTTTCCTTCACTGAAAAAAAACCTAAGCATTGCAAAACTAGTTAACAGAATACTGCTAAGAGGCTACAGAACTGGTCTGAGACAAGGGAGTGTATGAACACTGGAGAGATTGGCACTGATCTCACATTCAAACTTGGGCATCGCTTTGACTACAGTAAATAAGCCCTCCTGGTCCCAGCTCTGCCAGCGGGTGTCACTGTACCTGCCTGCTGGAGGTTGCTATTTATTCTGGCAGAGCTTCTTCTGCACATCTTCATTTCAACTGGATGATATAAACTTATTTTGACAACTACACAGCTCATCTTTGTCACTACATGGATTTTAGCAAATCCTTGCTCCCCAGCCTTGTGCAAGGATCACACAAGACACTGTGAAGTGTTTACAGCCCATGGTGATGGAAGCTGAAGATGAAGTACATGCTATGGTAATGAAGAGCCTGTACAAAAGACTAGGCTGGCAGGGGATGGGGACCTGTGGTTTTAGGGATCTTTGGTAGCAGTATGAAGAAGAAAAAAATCCCAATGAGCTTAATTCAGTCAGTAAAAGGTTCTTTTCTGTACCACACCTTCCACTCTAGACCCCAAAGTTCTTTATGCAGGAAACAGTTATCTTCAACCCATTTGTGGTTTTCAGGTACTTGTGGAATGGACTGGGAAAAGCCAATGGGTGAGTCTTGCCATCATTCACTCCTGAAAATTGTGGCAGTGGCAGGTTAACCTTGTTCTGTCTGAGCTCTGTGCTCAACAGGTAAAACTGCCTGGCCCAATACAGAGAAATTGGATGACAATACTAACAGGACTGTGGTGGCTTGTCACTGATAACACACCAAGAAGGAGCAAAGCTGTCTATGCTAGCTAATTTACACTCTGCCTAGTAAGCCTTCCTTTTGGGTAAATCCTATTCTTTAGGCAGAAGAGGACACAGATCCTGAATTTATGCTGAATAAAGAGGAAGACATGAAAATCAAATCAAATGTAGATCAAACTACGTTTTAAAGAAATGTTGTTTTTCCCCAGACTACTGATCATGCAATGCATACTTCTGGAGCTAATCTACTGTTCTCCTGAAAAGAAAAATATAGTCAGCAGTCACTTGTGCAGTCACAGCAGAGGATAACCAAAGGAGAAGAGAAGGCAGGAGCAGGAAAGCAGGAATCAAAGAACCCTGACAACCTGAATGTATATGGCCTAGGTTCTTAAAAGATATCCTTAAGTCTCAGATCACTTCTAAATCCTGACAGAAATATCTGCAGCCTTTAAAGAAATTACTCTGTAACACAGTAATGCCAAGCTTTTACTTCAAATGAGATGTTCTCAGTGACACTTTAAAATCACAGAGATACTCTTGGCATTTCCTGTGTATCTTCCACACTCCTGGTGCCACTGGGAAAAAAGTTCAGAGTATCAGACTGCTCATCCAAACAGACTTATTTCTGCCATTGGCATTAGAAATTCACTGAAAAAGTTGACTGAATCTGATCAGTGTAGTTCCTGCTCAGTAAAAGATGAGTTTTCTTCTAAGCATATATTTATAAACTGCAGCATGGATGGATTCAAGTGCATCACAGCAGGGATAAGCAGGGCATGAATATTGATAGGGTCCAAATAAAAAATAGTGTTTCCTAATTCCTGTCAGCCTACTGAGACAACTCACTTTCACAGCGCGGAAAAGGCCGTGTCCACTGTCCCAGGTTAAGGCAGTGTTGAACAGAGTTTCCTACTATCTGGAAGCCTGGGTCACAGGAAAGGCTCACTTTTGACCCTGGTTTTAAATCAGCAGAAGAGGCCCGCAGATGTGGTATGGATCCTTGTAAAGATGGACAGTCTGTGGACAAAATATACGCATACAATAAGAGGCACAGCTATGTGCTGAAACAAATAAATTAATTAGCTGATTACTTGATCCCGTGTAAGTTTATTCAGGAGAAAGCTTTGGGAATTGTTATGTATTCTACATCCTGCTTAGGTTCAAAGGGTTTTGAGTATCACCAACATGTAACAACAGAAAAAAAATCTGTAGGAAAAGAGGAGAGGCAGTAGGTATTTTAATATCATCAAATTATTTTTAGAATAAAAGATAAGAAAAGCTTCTTTCTGACCCAAAACCATCTTCACTCTTTCCTCATCTCAATTCAGGAAGCAGTAAAACTCTGTCAGAGATCCCAATGAACATCTGTTACAAAACCCTGGAATTCAAGGAATGAAGAACCGAATGTTCTAACCGTAAATTATCAAAATAACTTATTCAAGGTTAGTAGGGCAAAGGCTGCAAGCTAGAATATTTGACATTATAAGTGCGTCTTTTAATACTGTTCATAAAAATAAGGGTTCTAGGAAATAAAGTTCTAACCAGCACAAAATATACTCTTGTAATCTATCTTCACTCTTCCAACAACTCCTGGCAGGAAATCTGGCCAGGCTAGTACATTTCCTTTTTGGAGTTCTTCTGGACAGGATGTAGCCAGAGATTTTACCTATGGATTTAAAACAGTCGATTAGGTTCTGTTTAAGGACCATGTAGGAAAAGAATGTAAAAGCTATTCTTCCCATGTCTTCATGCAACACTGGAACAAATAATTGAATAAGCAGTGTTCATCTTTTCTAGCACAAAAGGTTTCTAGCTGAACTACTTGTTATCTGTATCTGTAAGCCAGCTAGCTGTGGACAGGCAGGTACTGAGGTAATACCTGAAGGAATATTTGTTATAAAAGCAAAGTATAAAACACATTTCTTGAATCACAATTGTGTTTGTTAGCATGAAAGAAAAATGTATTTATGTTGCAGAAAAAGGCTGATAAGCGAATGCAACATGAAGACAAAACATGATGTATTTGCAGAAAAATGTCACATAGAAGACAGGAGGAACATAACGTTGAAGATGTGCATTCCAAAAACTCAGCTAGCACTGCACCACATTTAAGGACCAGAAACACAAAAAGGAGCAGTTTAATAAAGCAGATTTCTGTTTCCAGGACACGACTATTGTGACTCAGTGCTCTAGGCTCTTCAAAATGCTGCAGGCAAGGCCTACTCACACCAACACTAACAGCAGTAGTGGCATTAACTTCAGCCAAAGCAGGATGGAGCCATATCTAACCATGTACTGAAACAGGAATTATATAGGCAAGCTAAGGATAGAAGAAAGAAAGGAATAAACTATTAGATCGGGAGCAAATTAATATCTTGAGAGTCGATTTGGTCAAATATCTTTGTTGGAAAAGATTTCCAGTTAAAACACAATTCTTTTAATGGCATCACTAGATGTTTCTCTTGCATTCTTATTATGAAAAATTGATGCCACTGAAAATCCTTAAGCTGTTTCAGTATTGTATTTTAATGTAAAAATAATAATTCAGTAAGGTAAAAATAATTCTAGTTCTTCACTGTATCTCTGAGAATCTATTAACATCATTATATTTCCTTCTGGCCACCTTGGGGACTACACACTTTCAAGCTATTTACCAGTGTAAATTATATGCAATAGCAAGAATATGCAGACAGACCCTTAATCATGGGATGTCCCATAAATACTCCATAGTGTTCCCCTGCAAGGAGCTCAGATATCCTGACTCCAGGTTTTGTAAAAAAAGACGACCATCTAGTTCCACTGGATGTTCGGGGAGATTTCTGCTACATAGAAGTGTTTCAAAACAGCAAATTAAAGACCAGGGCTTTGGATTCACTCTGTGTTGCCTTTGTTCACCATAACTCCAGGAACAGAAAAGAAACAGAGTCCCAGAAGGTGACTGCAACTAAGGTGTATTATTGGCACAATAGTCCCCATTACATTTCTCCCTGTCAGAGCAGATGTTATCATATCGCACCATGGAACTGCTGAAAAAGAAGTATGTGTCCTGAGGAGTACAAATGCACTGTAAAGTGATAATTAAGGATTTCCTCTTCTTTTAAGATATCAGAGAGGGAACATGTCTATAGAGAAAATAAAGTTATTAAGAGAATATATTAGTAATTAGGGTACTGAGACTACTTCCTATTCCTTGTCTCTTCTGTGCTGGAGGGTCATTCCAGTAACTCTCTGTCAGGGAAAAAAAAAGTCTTTCCTTCAGCAGTGTGAAAAAATGAATTAAGTCTGTATATCTCAGCACAGCCACCATGGGTTCAGGGCACAGCTAGTTGGTTAGAAAGCACTGGTTCATGCTGAATAGTTGTGAAATTGCCTTTCTCAGAAGGCTTCTTTCAAGTCTCTGGTGGATGAGATCAACTGACAAGTCTGTCTTTGTGAGAAAGGAAAGTACACCATGATCCTCAGACTGAATTATTTAGGGAAATACTAAGAGAGTCCAACAGAGAGATACAAAGGTGGTGAAGGGACTGGAACAACTCTCTTATGAAGAAAGGCTGAGAGCCCTGGGGCTGGTTAGCCTGGAGAAGAGAAGACTGAGAGGGGATACTCTTAATGTTTACATATATCTGAAGATATGGTGGGTGTCAAGTAGAAGGGGCCAGTCTCTGTTCAGTGGTGCCCTGTGATAGGACCAGAGGTAATGGTAGCAAGGTGAAACACAGGAGGTTCCAGCTCTACATGAGGAAAAACTTCATCATGAGAGTGACAGAGCTTGAAACAGGCTGCTCAGAGAGGTGGTGAAGTCTCCTCCTCTAGACTCTGTCAAGACCCACTGGGATCTGTTCCTGTGTGGCATGACCTAGATGTTCCTGTTGGCAGGAAGGTTGGACTCAACGATCTCTAGAGGTCCTTTCCAACCCCTACCACTCTATGATTCTGCTTCTCACATTGCTCCTACCCTGAACTCCAGTGAAGTGGATCAGACTCTTCTAGAGTCAGCTTAGCTGGAGAAGAGAGCAACCTGCTCTGTTTCTTCTGAGGCCATTTCAAAGACCTCACTTCAACAATATGTGCTGATGGAAACTACTTAGGCGAAGGGCTGTGAACAATCTGCAAGGAATCTGCAAGGAGAACTTTCCAGTGTGGGAAAAGCAGGTTTGAGAATCAGTCCTTCCAAGCCATGATGGAGAACAGAGGGCCATAAAGGACCTCACATAATCAGCTCCTATTTCTACTGCTGTCTACTCAACAATAAAACAGACTGTTGTTCTATCTGTACAAAACAGTTGTGCAAGCAGATGAGCAACAGAAGTACACAAAGAAAAATTTTAAAGAGTGGACTTCACCTTTATGTTATTTCCTGGGCAATGTATTCTGTCACCCCACTTTCCTCTGTGGCTGAAAATAGGAAGGTAAGACTGAATAGTTCCATCTGGCCACAACAAAACTGTTAAGAATAGATAATGATAGTGATTTATTGTCCCAAGCTCTGAAATGAATGAGATAACAATTTTATAGGAAGCTTACTTGGCTCAGCTCCCTGTCTGGTCTCACATCTATCTTTTCAGATGAGTAACATGGATGAAGGCCAGGATTTTCTTCCTTGAAGCAACTGTGTTTCATTTGAAGCAAATGGGAATTTAATCAAGCCTGTCATTAAAGACAGGTGACTTCTAAGACTCAGAAAATTGCACTTAACCTCTTCACCAGTGTGTTCTGTAAAATCACATGTATAATTATCAGCTCTAAAACTGCTAGTGAACAAAAACCTGAAGATTTGACTGAGAAATACAACAACTGTTGACCCCAAAAGCCAAGAACAGTAGCAGACTGATGGGCAGTTCTGAGCCTAGGGGAAAGCCAGAGCAGCAAAGAAAAGGAGAAAGAAACAGAGGAGACATTTGGATGCTAGAAGCAAAGATTCTCTTTTACTTCTATTTTCTGTTAATTTTATTAAATCTGGTTTGGATCATGGATAACAAAGTGATAGAACCTTAAAAAAAAAAGAAACAAAACACTGGGTAAAGAGCAAAACCTTTTAATCTGAAGACACTTCCTCCAGGAAATGCCTCTAACTTTGAACTTAAGTTTTTGCTGTTCAAGTGTTACCAAGAGTTTCATCTTTTCTGACCTTCAGGACTGAAATACTAATGACCAGGAAGTGGTGATGAAGCACACTGTCATCAGGTTTGCAAAATAATATCAAACTGGAAGGCCCAGTCAGTATGCTCAAGGACAGATCTGCGTCCATAGGGACCTCGACAACTGGGAGGAACAGGCCAACACAAATCTTGTGAAATTCAAGGAGAACAAGTGGGAAGAAAAAACCTGTGAATGATACAGGCTGGGGAAAGCCTGGAGAGGGAGCAGCACTGTGGAAAAAGCCTAGGGCCTCTAGGAGGCAATGAGCTGATTATCAGCCAGCTGTACACCCTGGCAATAATAAGGACCAGTAGCATCCTTGACTGTGTGAATAGGGTCACAGCCAGAAAACCAAGTACTTCCTCTTCTTGGTGCTTATTAGACTCCATCTGCAGTATTACATTCCATTTTCAGCTTTCAGTACTAGAGAGACACTGACAGGCTAGAGCAAGTTCAGGGGAGGGCATCATAAAGATGATGGGATAGAGTATTTTCCCTGAGCAGAGGCTGTGGGACAAAGGCTGGTTCAGCCTGGAGCATACCTAACACCAGCCCCTGGTATCTACAGGCAGGTAATCAAGTATCAGTCTCTTCACAGCAGTGCATGGTGGGAGACAGGAACAGTAGTCATAAATGGAAGTGGGAGGTCCCAGCTAGAGATAAAGAAAAAAATTTCACTCTGAGGATAACTGAGCACTGAAGCCAGTCTCCCAAGGAAGCTGAGGGATCACTCTCCATACAGACATCTTTTGAACTACACTGATTTTTTTACTCTGTGCAAGCTTAGTATCAGATTTTTTTATTGGTACCTGAATAAAAATAACCTAATATTCAGTTATGCTGCCCATTCACACTTTTCCAGGGACTATATAGCTCATATTTATCACAGTGTCTAATGTATTGACAGAAATTCTGATGCCTTCCCTCTGAAGTTTTACTGGTGCCTTCACACAGCAGGATGGGGGAACTGTAACTTGCAAAACAAGCCTTTAGCTTCTTTCACTGAGTTTACTCCCTCTTCTAATAGGATTGCTAGCTTTTGCATATGCCTTCATTTCTCTTTCAATGCTACATAATACAGCAGGGCTCAGACTTACTGTTAATTTTACTGCACCTAGTTTTGCTTACTACTTTACTTACTATGCCAAGCTTACTACTCTAAGGCAAAGCTTCACCTGGACCCACTGACTTCTGTGGGAATAGAGGTCTATTCAATATGCTGACTTGGAATGCCTTTGCAAATGTCCATCCTATGCTCAGAGCCCTGTGCTCAAAGACTGTGGTATGGACTTACCTGCTGTGGAGACAGGACATGGTCCCAAATATTGAGCTGGCTGATGGATCCCACAAAAGATTCAGCCGGGTTGAATCCTTCTCCTTTCTGATCTTGCTCTTGACCCAGTACAAGTGCACCACCACCTGAACTCAGAGAGAATTAGAACAGGGACAGGAAACAAAGTCTTATAGCACAGATATCCCTATAGGAAGATTAAAAACTAACCCAAACAAAACTTTTGCTACTCTATGTTACTAAGATTTTGTAGTGCAGGAGATCAGCCACTTTCAACAAAGTCAGGAAACCTCTGGGAGGCCTTATGTTAGACTGAGTTAAGCAACTGTAACAATTTGGCAGGGACTCTCCAATATACATTAACACTAAACTCATGCTGATGAGAGCACAAGCTTTACCTGGCTGCTTTAGGAATGGAATTGGCTCTAAGAGTGCACTTCTAGCTCAGTATTTGAAGCATATTACAGAGCAATGCAAATGTAATTGAGCACGTGAGGCATATTTTACAGTGCTGGCTTGTGCTTCCTGGTGTAAACAAAAGCTTAGAAAGTCAGATAGAACAAATTTGATTCCAGGCCCTCAGAAGCACACTGGTGATTAGAAAGCCAATGTTCTGACATGCCATACAAGTTAAATTTCCTCTTCTAGACCAGTAGCACAGATGATATGTACCTGCATTTTTTATGTCACAGGGTATGTGGACAAGGGCAAAAAGTAATGAAGTTTGCATACTTCCTTAGGTCTTGTCTCTGGAGATAACTCCAGTGTAATTAGGAAAGACAGAGGCAAGAACAAGGTACACAGACTAAAATTCTTCACTATTTTATTTTTTAATATGGATAGGTTTTTTGTAACTCTATATAAATTTGGACAGTATTAGTGTGAAAACACTTCCAAGGCCAAATGTCTTCGCAGCAATCTAACATCAATCATTTAACAGCACTTCAGTGCTGAGGGCATTCCTTTTCATGTCTTCTGGTATCATTGGAAAGACTGCTGATCACAGGAAACAATGTGAAAACCCACCTTCTTAGGAAAAAATACTAACATCTTTAAAAAGGTAACAGTAAACTTTAAAAAGTAACAGGAGAAGGCTAAGTCAAGCAACCCTAAGCACACATTTGTAAGGAAAATGCCAGGTAAACTTGCCTGTGGTGTGAGAAACCCATTCTCACAGAGCCATTTTAAAATCAGCTCAGCACAGGCCTCTCTGTAGAATAAACTCTGTCACTCCCAGAAAAAGTTACCTCCTAGTATACCCTAGAAACTTGTTCCTTGCCTTCAGCAAGGCTGAGTGAGGGAACCTGTCCTCATGAACAAGAACAGCAAACATGGGTCCCACATAATGTTGAAAATGTGAAAACATACTAAACACACCAAAATAAGCATTTCCTTGCAGGTACATTCTGCATTAAAAACAGAATGATTGCCACAGATCTGATGTAATATAAATAAAGCATACCAGGGATTTTTGAGCCAACAGAAAGACCGCTGCCTCCATCAGACAGTTTTCCATCGATGTACACTTTCCATGCCCCATCTGTGCATGTCCATGTGACTGCAATGTGATGCCAGTTACCATCATTCACTGAAGGACAGTCTGTGATCCTCTCTTTCCCATTTACATAAAGAACCCAGCTGTATGGAAGGAAGATGAAGGCATACTCACTTGCATGCAGCAACTTCAAAAGCATAGCCTGTCCCACATGACTCAAAGAAATATTATTCTCTGAACAAGGTAACCACATCTAGGTAATAGATGAAATCTTTCTTGAAAGATCATCACACAAGGTATCTCTCTATGAGAACTTGGAAGTCACAGTTACCATTGACAAAGCATGGCGAATTAAGTAATATGCTTTTGTACCAAAACACGAAGACCCAAGTCATGGCTGCACATTGGATTCTTAAACCACCCCTTGGGTCCATCTCTGCTTTTGGAGTTGTACTAGAAGTACTCTGAGTGCTAGCCTCCATTTATCTAATCATTGTCTCAGTATGTCATTTAAATACAAAGTGAATGTAGTCCAGACAAAAAATATCCTGCTTTCTAAACTTCACAGCTTTCTTGTTATTTCTCTTCTATTTGGCAAAATGTGATGGAAACAAAGCAAGAAAAAAAGCAGAGCAAGAAGATAATTCCAACTATGGACTCTGGATGCAAATTTTTCTACCCCAAAGTATGTAAAGCTGAGATTCAGACTTCTGGTCCATGCTTTATCAATTCAGGACATCTGGAAGCTACAGAAAAGCAGAACTGTGATTCACCCGTTGTAATCAGTCAGAAGAAAGGCATTATCACTTCCATTCTCCACAGCATAAGAAATGGGAGTCCCATAATTTGTAGTGTCAGTGGATTTCATCCAGAATGTACAGGTGATGTCACCAAGAGATGGGAAAACACCATCAAGCATGACATATCCATAGATACCAGAGACTTCAAAATCAAGATTGAAACCAGAGGACTGTTCTGCAAAAAAGACAAAGAGTTTTCAGAGCTACATTCCTATAAACCTAGAAAGAGAATCAAATGATGTCTAGGTAAATACAATAAATTACTATCCATTAGAAAAAATACTCACTTTAAACTGATCAGAGGTAGAAAGAATATATAACATTAGCCAGTATACAGAGCTTTCCAGAATTAGAAAACACACAAAGTTTGAAGACAAATGACTGGAAAAGAAGCACATTATCTAACAAACAATAAAGATGAACCTTGCTTTTCAGTCCTCTGTCAATGCATTGATGTATCGATCTGCCATCCAACAATCCAAAGAGTTATGATCAGCTGGTTCCATTTTATTCACAAGAGTCAAGATTTAAAATAAACAAAACAACAAATACTCACAATATTTCTTCTGTTCCAGACTTACTGAAACACACTGCACTGGTAAGGAACAGCACTCCTGTACTGCTCTTCAATGCACAGTGACATGCTTTACAATGGTACTGCATGTAAACGTATTGAGCAGAGCTCTTCTCAAAGATAGGTGTTACTAAACTCTGACAGAGGATGGCAGGTCTAAATGACCTCTACGTCCTCTACTGTCTGTAAAAATCAACACAGGTTCTTCAGCTTCCATTTAAAGATTCACCAGCTACTAATCTAACATTTTATAATTTTCATGGAGTGGCTAAAAGACAAATGAGCCTTGTGGTTTTGTGGCCTAACTCCAGCATTAATTCAGGTACACAGAACAAAATTAAACTTGATACATCTACTAGGTATTAAAAAGATAGAACTATGCCTTAGAAAATAAAAAAAAGAATACAAATATGACATAACACACATGTTCTTACTCGTCTGCAATTACACTTATTAACACTGTAGCCACACAGGCTCCATTCAGCCTCTCAGGAGTCCCACCACCCCTATCTGCTTTCCAGAGAGGCTGTTTGAATTGAGCCCAGCCAGTGCAAATCTTGCCCAGAGGCTTAGTCAAGCCACCTTTTTCTGACACTTGGTCCTGTGTACCTGTTTCACACCTGCTGCCTGTAAATCCAGGGGGACATTTACAAATGTATGAGTTCAAGGCATCCACACAGGTGGCTTGGTTTAAGCAGGGACTGGAGTCACAGTCATTGATATTCACTTCACAGTTTAGTCCAGTGTACCCTGTTACACAGAGACACCTACAGAGGAAAAGAGAAGCACACTTGTGAGGTGCCTGCTGTCACAGAAAAGAATCCTGGCCATGTGGCTAGATTTGTCAGTGGAAATGGCATACACTAAAAAAAAAAATAAATCCACAAATAACAATAGATAAATTAAAATAAAAAAAAACAGTAGAGATATTACAGAATTAATGGAGTTTTATTTTGGTTGTTCCTTTATGATTATCCAATACACTTGTATTGTATTAGCTGCATAATATTTCTTCTTGACAGGGAAAATACAACATTTAAACACACTGCCTGCATTTTTTTCAGATTAAATTGGGAGAGTCAATCACTGCATTCCCAAGAGCAAAGCATGCCTTCTAGGTCCACAGAATTATAGAAGAGAGGTACTTGAATTTCAGGCAGATATGCTTACATGGAGGGAAAACCAAGGCAGTAGAAAGGTACCAAAACCTCTAGTAGTTGGAAAACCAAGGTATTTGAAAGGCACCAAAACTTCTGGGCCTTTGGAGAGGTAAAGAGTTATTAAACTCAGTAAGAAATGGTCCATCTCTCTATCTCTACAATGATGTAGACATAACACTGCTATTGCTATTTGTAACTTCTGATCTGACTTCAGATATCCAAAAGCATAAAAATAAGTATTTGGAAGATTGCATCAGTGCTTGGATTTGAATCTCTAGATTCTCAGTATGTACACCTATCCTTGTCTTCCAGTCTATATAAATATAATACTACCAGGTACATAACTGGTCATCACCTATTCTCCCAGTGGCAAGCAAGCCAAGCCCTCAAAGATTGGAGAAGTGACTTTCTTTTGAAGATCAATATTAAAAACATGCAGTCCTACCATGCTTACACTTCTAACTGCATATTTCTTCACCTTGGAATTTTTTAAGAGTGAGGACATCAGGATTTACTTTCTTGCCTTTTAAAATCTCATTTAGTGTCCATAAGGGGACTTTATATATTGGATCATCCTGACAAATGCCTTCACGAAATCTAAGAAGGCTGAAGCATGAGAACGTATCTTTCCACATTGTACTGTATTAATCAACTATTTTTCACCTGAAGCTGTTGATACCATCTCTACACGTAGCTCCATTCTTGCAGGGTCTGCTGAGACACTCATCGATGTTTCTTTCACACAAGACACCAGTAAAACCTGGGAGGCACTTGCAGGCGAAACTGCCAACTCGATCTTCACAAATAGCCCTATTAAGACACGGGTTTGAAAGGCATTCATTGGCCTCCGTTTCACAGTGAGCACCTGAGAAGAAAAGAACAAAGTCACAGCTCTGCTTTGAATTACCGAAAGAAAGAAATTACTAACCCATCTCTGTTTTTTAAGGACTGTTGCCAATCTTCTGGGAAATAGAAACCAGGGTAGCCTTGCAGGTTTGGAATTTCCGGGTTTGGGGTTTGAGGTTAAGTGGCAATAGAAGAATTATAGGGACCATCTTTGCAATTGTAGAAATTAACCCTTGGCAAACTGTGGGGGATTTAAACGGATATGGCCCATTATGTAATTGGGGCTGAGTTAGAAAATCAACTATTCTAAGCAACTATTGAAAAGCTGCTACAAAAGACATTTAACTAGAACCTTAACTCTAAGGAGAGCCACGATTCCCAGAAATACATGATTCTGGGATTACTGCTGTGAAAAAGGCTCTATGTTACAGGCAGCAAAGAGTAAATAAATTCCATGTGATTTCACAGCAGAGATCTTTGCCAACATGATAATTAACAGATATGCTTAACTGTTACAGAAATCTATGAAAGCAGTAGAAAGTCAGCTATGGGGATGACGAGTGGTTTTAACATAGATCTTCTCATGTAGTGCTACGATATTTTTGTTTTTAAAATTAAATTAAAAATAACAATTTGCATCCATGTGAATGTCCTTACTCTTTCCTCAACATTACACAGTAAGTCCATGGCAAAATTAGTAATAGACCGATCACTCAGTAAATCCTTCTGAAGCCACACTAACACTAAAGGACTCTGAGAGATTAGATGGACCTAAGGTATCCAGTACATCCATATCACTACAAAATGCACATAATATACAGCAATGAGACCGAAATACTTTGGACAGGGTAGGAAGACATATTTGTTGCTCAGAAAGAGTGAAGGCTGACAAACAGAAAAAGGTGTACCTGTGAACCCTTTTGCACAAGTGCAGTGGTAACTGTTCTTGCCATCAACACAGTGGGCTCCATTCAAACACGGACTGGAGCTACATTCATTTATGTCTTCCTCACACAAGAGACCTTTGAAAAGCAAGAATTACAAGGCACGATGAAGGTACAGTCAAGGTCTGCATGCTGCAGTGACTGAATGTGGAAGTCAGAACAGCACCATACTGCTTGTGTAACAAAATGCTACTGAGAGTAGGTGATTAAAATTCCATGTTTGCACTACTGCAAACACCTAAAGAGGTCATCTGTATTACTTAGATCCTAGGATGCGACATCCATGGTTTGTCTTTATAAAGTTAAAAAATATCCACCAAATGTTGCTGTTGATAAGTGTATAGCTATAAACATGAAAAATGAAGGAGGCCATTTCTGGTGGAAAACACAAAGCCTTTTTTATAACAATGTAAAATTATCCCCTTAATAGCTTATTTCAATCTTTAGAAATTAGGTTCTGTTTTGGCAAAGTACTCAAGCATGTCAGTTTCTTCACAGATTTCAATACCTTCACTTGCATGTAGGTGAGAGTTAAAAACACTGAGAAAAAATATAAGAAAAAGCCCACTCACTCATAAAGCTGCAGTAAAGCAGATACACAAATGCTTTGCCTGGTTAGGTCATATTTATTCTCACAATTCTTTTCCTTGTGGGTATTTATTAATTACCTTAACTTCATTCTTCTTTTTTTTCAGATCAGAGATGTCACAAAACAGAAGCATGAATGCGTACACATGCATACAGACATCACCCTTTTATTTCTAAATGTATTCACATACAGTAAGTAGAATTTAACCTGTAGTCAGATTGCTTTCCTGTTATATCTTCATGGATGTGGAATTATACAGCTCTTAAGTCTGGTATTTCCCACTTGGCCCAAAAGGAACTGTGTTATCTACTCAGCCTGTCTGAAATGCTATGAAGTGAAACACATTACCTGAATAGCCTGGCTGACAATGGCAAAGAAAGGTCCCAGTGCCATCTTTACACATTCCATTGTTGTGACAAGGAGATGATTTACATTCATCAACTTCTGTTTCGCATTTCAAACCTAGAATGCAAAACAAAGGACTGTGAAGAGGGAGACAACATTTGAAATTGTTCACAAACAGAGAAGTCATGAGACTGAACATAGGAGAACGTGAGTGATTAATTGCACACATCACCAGCCATTCAGATTTATTATCTTCTCTTCAGATTGTGTTTAAACACAGACCTGAGACAAGGTTTGTAATAAGAAAGATGTGATGCATCATTGGGCAAATGACCGATCAGGTCCAGATACGAGCAGTTAATACCTATCACAATTAACAGAGATCACTTCTTTATAGTAGCTGAATTATATGTCATCTATTTGCTTTGAAGCAACTGGGAAGCTAACACAAGGAGTATACCAGATCTGATGGAATTAGATGTTTAGTGTGCAAATTTCCAGTTAGTCATAAACACTGTGTGATAGGATTTTCAAATCCACTAACTCCCCTAAAAGAAAGCCCATTCAACATCCTTTTCTTCTAAAGATGAATAATTCAGTGAGAACATTAAGAACTACTTGTTTTCTTAATACTTATGTATGGTGAACCTTTCATGCATATTCCCATTAGTTAGGCTTACTCTTTTACTGAAACGTTTTGCTCCTTTATGTTTGCTCATGTTAAGGACAGGAAGGGCATATTAGCTCCTCTAACTGTTTTTCAGTTTTTTACCTGTATATCCAAGTGGGCATATGCAAATATATCCACTTCCCAATTGTTTGCACGTCCCATTGTTGTGGCATGGTTCCAGGAAACACTCATGAAAGACCTGCAAGAGGCAAGTTTGGTACAAATAAAATTCAGGAGGAAATACAGATAGAACAAAATTTTCAAATTTTAAACTGCGCAACCTAGAGTCACTTTGAGAAGCTGGGAAAAAAGTCACTGGCATTAACTTCTAGTTCCTCCTCAACACATAAACCATTCTTTACTTTCTAGAGAAAAATACCAGGAATATGAATTATTATTTTAAAATTACCTTTTACTTAGCAAAATGTGATTGTCACAATTGTTCCCTTAGAATTTTCTTAGCTATGATTCATAGGTTTACATTTTGTACAATGCTCTTTTTATATAAGTTCTTCTCTTTGCATGCTTTTACACCAGCTAATCACTTTCTGCCATCGAGTCATCAGGTGAGCTGGTGGGGGACTTCACTGTATTGTATTATTTTTTTCTAATGGAATAAACCTCAATTCAGCAAAGCCTTGAGTAAATGGTCAACTAAAACCATAGGAGATATGTGTGTCATCTGTCTGTATTCTAGATTATAAAGCCAAACTTACCATCAGTCAACTTAGTTTCTGTTTACACAATATGGTAACTTCAGATCAAACCAAGCGGTCTTGTCAGAGTTACAGACTTGGTGGGAGACGATGGTCAGGTACAGGGGCATTTCTGGCAAACATTGTCACTACAGTAGTTTCACCTGAGGACTTGCCTGTATTTCATAGGAGGTACTCACAGCACAAGGGAGCTCTGCTTCCCTCCTTTCAAGTGTATCTATACCGCAATTAAGTAAACCAAAGGTTTTACAACTGGTGCTTAAGATGCCTGGTAGCATTTTCCAGAATTCAGCATATGGAAGACATCAGATGACTTGAGAGGGGTCAATCTACTTTTTATATATCGCCCAAGCCTCCTCCATGGAGTTTATATTTCTTTAGTAAGTGTGATAAGTATTTTATACATAAGCTGAAGGCTTCATGTCCAGAATTTAAGATTGCCAATAGCCGATGCAGACCCTTTGTTCAGTGAAAGTGTGTCTGTAATTACAAAGAGATTTTGAGTGATCCCCTCATGACCATGGCTCTCATTAATTTGGGGAAACAGTCAGCATATCTACTACATTTAAAAAGGCCTTTGTCATTTATTGCTGCATAAGGCAGTCTTTCTTTCATTTGAGATAGCACTGGAAAATGTATTTTGTCCTTGCCTGACTGCTGACTTTGTATTGCTTGCTGATATTTTCGGGAGAGGCCGGTACCATCATAACACTTTCCTCAGCTGCTGAAAATGTAGATCCAAAACCTAAAGAGGAAGGATATGAAAGTGCTGTTAGTAAGACTGTATGGCAAGGTCCCTGTTCCATGAAGGCATAATCATTGCATGTTAGCAGTGCATTTGAGGAGATCCTAAAAAAAGAAAATTTGTGGGAATAAAAAGCAAATTTTATGGTAACCACATAGTATTTATACTTACAGAAATACATCTTTCAAGCACATATATTTCTAACATATGTGCATGTACATATAAAATATATTTTGTGTGTGTTTATATACACACATACATGCATATACTTACTTGTATTTATATAACTCAGGTATATATACAGTACACATATACAATGTGTGTGTGCACATATGTATGCATTCTGTAGATGTATACGCTGTTATTGAGCTTAGCATATATCACACAGTCACTCTAATGTAATAAAGAGGCAACACCAGAAGGCAAAAGCACCTATGAACTGAATTGGTTGAAATGGAAGGTCTACACCTCTTAGGAAAGTAAATGGGTTGTTTTTTATTGTGAAAACTACTGCTGTCCATCCTTTAGATGTTCCCTTTATTCACTTTTTCCAGCAGAGATAATTTGGCTTACTTGAACAGTCTGTGATGGATCTGGCACCAATGACAGTGGTTGTTCCATAGAAGGGACAGGACAGGCAGTAGGACTTTCCTGGGTCTGGTTGATAGTAGTCTCTAGGACAAGGGTAGCAAGGTGTCAAACCTGTACGAGAGAACTCGCCCGCAAGACATGGTACTGCAAGAACAAAAGGACATTTTTTTAGTGATTGCTTGCACCCCTATCCTACTTCTGCCCGCACACAGTCAGCTTTCAAATGCAACCTCCTTTCCCTTTTATCTGTCACACCTGGGTTTGTTTGACTGGTTTTGTTTTTTTCTACCTTTGAGAAGGACTAAAGAGAAAAGACAAGTCTTTTTTTGTACCATGAATCCCTGAAGACTATTCCTCTGGGAATTTTTCTGGAAAAGTCTCCCAAAGATAGTTGAGGATGACTTCTTGAAAAAAAAACAATGAACAAACTGTTAAAATTCAGTATTTTTGTACAGAAGATGTGTTGTCAGTATTATCTCTGGAACAGAGATAATACTGACAAACATCCTGTGATTCCCTTTCTGTTCTGTAAGGAAAAAGGTTTTACTTTCATGTAGGTACTCATCCTTTATCTAATTTTTTAAATCTTTATATGAGAATCCATTTGGAAAACAAAAGAAGGGCACTTGAAATAATCACGGTTATCAGGAAATGACCTATCATTTTTCTGGGAAATGCTACTTGCTCCACACTTAACCAGAAGTGGAATTCAACTCAGGCAGATGAATTTGATTACATCAGCTCATGTTTTAATGACATAAGACATTTAATAATTTTTAGAATTTAATTGTCATTGTGTTACAAACCTCCACAAGCTGAGATATCCACTGCACCTCTTTTTACTGTTGAAGTATTTCCTGGGCAAGAAATGCAATTCTTGGATCCAAATGTGGGTTGATATGTTCCAAGTGGACACGTTTCACAGGTCTCAAGACCATTAGGAGAATATGTTCCCTGTTTGCATTGAGCTATAAGGCAGAAGAATTCATAAAGATTAAGCAATGTCCAACAGGAAACATAGCTCTTGACCCTTGAAAATAATGCTGAAATCACAATACACATCAGAGGGACTTCTCAAGTTTACTCTTCTCTCAAGGACTTCATGGGTACAAAGAGCAAAGAAAAAAAGGAACAGTGGCAAGTTATTTCAAGTGCATTTGTGAATTATTAACCAGTTAATTACCTCCAAATCAGCTTCATGGATGATTTATTGCAACTCAGTTACTTAATTTTAATCCACAAAAGTAAAGATAAGACAATAAACAGGAAATCAAACTAATAACTTCAGAACAAGTCACAAAATATAGTGGTACTGAGGTGCTCAGTGCCACAGCACTGTAGTGTATGATGCAGACATTTAATCTTTGACCGTAGTAGGATGGAGAGAGGCTACCAAGAACAAGAATGGCAGTATCTCAAGTATATTGGTTTCTGCAAAATGGTGTCACAATCTCACAGAATGAAGACAGAAACAAATGAAGAAATGAATCCTGCATGCCAGCACAGTGGTGAAAACCTGGATTTTGCTCTTTACATGTGCATCAAGGGGCAGTTAGGACTTCTCATTTTACAGGCTAACCTCATTTCCAACAATACCACCATGGGAACCAAAAAGATGTCAGTAGGCATTGAGAAGTGGCTGTCTGAAGAAGACAAAGTTCTCACCTTTGCATTCAGAGATGCTCCTAGAGTGCAGATACTCAGTATAGCTACCAGATGGACAACTTTTGCATTCCAGTTGCCCTTCCTCATCTTGGTAGGATCCAGTCCAGCAGCTTTCACAGGCATGATGCTCCAGGGAGTAATAGGTACCCAAAGGGCAGTTGACTGTAACATTGGAAACATAAGGTTAACCTCAGAGTGCACAATCATACACACTTGCCTTGCCTCTGGAGTTCCCATCTAGTCAAACCATGTTTATGTGAAATGTTATTCTGTTCCTCAGCAATTGGGGTATCTCTCTGGAGACTGCAAGTATCTCACTATTCACAAGAAATGGAATCTATTTCCCTATCTTAGTGACACATCACCCAGAAGACCAATAGGGTTAAAAGACTGCATACCAATCACTGTTTTCCTGTGTATCACCCAAGTGTGGATATGAATGATTTTCCTATGGGAAAGGGACCCCAGGTACAAAAGTGTACTTCTTCCACAGGCCTTGGTTCAGAACATAAACATCCTCTGGAAGTCAGACTGTGCAAAGCACTTTTGCAGTTTATTGTTCTGGGAGACCAAAAGCACTGGACTGTGTTCAGTGGTCTGTCCAGCAGGGTGTGTGGGAAGCAGCAAACAGCAGTTTCCCTCCCATGCAGAGAGGAGATCATGGTCACAACACGGCCATGAGCCACAGTGAGGAAGAATGTGGGAACTCAGACTGAGCTGCTGCAGAGACATGAAGCTGTGCAGGTCTCTGTCTGCAGCGAGTGCCTGAGGCTGGCACTCGAACTTGAGGGAGTCAGAGACACTGTTTGTGTGCAGTGTGATCAAATAAACAACCTGCTCAGGCAGCTGGTTGAACTGAGAGAGGAGGTAGAAAGATTGAGAAGGATCAGAGAGTGTGAAAGCGAGGTAGGTTGGTGGAACCACTGAGGCAAAGGCAGAAGGAAGAGACACTACAAGAAGTGGAGGACCCCCTCCCCTCCTGTCACCAGGCAAAAGGAAGGGACATAAGACATAAGGGACAGGGGGGAATGGAGGGAGGTCTCTCCTCAAAGAGGCAAGAGAAAACCTTCTCGGCCCCCCTCACCTTCCCAGTTCCCATTGTACAAAAGGTATAAGGCTTTGGGACTTGATGGACAGGTGATTGAAGATGGAGACAAGGATCCATCCAGTGAGTCACCCATGGCTTGTCACTCATCCCCACGCCTTAGGACCTCTTGAATTAAGAAGAAAAGGAGGGTAGTGGTAGTAGGTGACTCTCTTCTGAGAGGAGCGGCCCATTTGTCGGCCAGATCTATCCCACAGGGAACTCTTCTGCCTCCCTGGGGCTCGGGTTAGAGATGTCAAAAGGAAACTCACAGCTCTGCTGCAACCCTCTCATTATTACCCTTTGTTAGTTATCCAAGCTGGTAATGATGAGGTTGTAAAGGGCAGTCTAAAGGCAATTAAAAAGGACTTCAAGGCACTAGGGCAACTAGTTGAAGGTTTGGGTGCACAGGTGGTGTTTTCATCAATACCTCAAGGGGCAGGAAAAAACACTGAAAGAGGGTGGAAACCACACCTGATTAAGACATGGCTCAGAGTCTGGTGCCACCGTTGGGATTTTGAATTCTTTGATGAAGGGGAAGTTTATATGGCACCTGGTCTGTTGGCAACAGAGTAACATCCCGAAGGGTAAAAAGGATCCTTGCACAGGAGTTGGC